>CM035422.1:113764090-113826590 GCA_020310875.1 Ceratopteris richardii | reverse complement strand
AAAGAATACTTGTTCAATATGCCTAGGAAGGATATATGGTTCTTTAGTAGATCGCATTACCTTGGAAGAATCAATTGCCCAAAACCCAGATAATTCCCTTCTTAATGTAGAATTACTACCTTAATACTCTGCTCGAAACCAGTCAACCTTCAAAATGACCTATCAAAATACATAACAACAAAAACCCATTATTAGGTGCTTAAAAAAATAACTAACTCTAAAAAAAATATATAAACTTTTTTCTACCTATTTGAATGTACGAAATGAAATTTCGTAGATACCAACAATAGTTCCTACGTAACCAAGTTCGCTATCTATAAGGTTCATGTCTTTTGAGCTAGCACATGATAGTTGCTTGAAAGAAGCAAGAATACTAGAATCCTCTGTTTTACATAAAGACTCAATGGCTTTGATTCTAATATGCTGTCCAAAAGCCCACATATTAGTAAACATTCAAACCTGCAAAATAAATTCAATTAGTAAATAGAAACTAACATACATATATGAAACAAATAAAATATTATTTTAATAAAATTACCTTTCGTTCACAACCTATCATTAACTCTCTTTGCTCATCTGAGATTTCTTCATTATTTGCGTTGGCACGTTGCAAACGATTATATAGCCAATTCGTGAAAGAAGGAATGTCTGTAATCTCATTACTATCGAGATTACGTCTAGATCTTTTGTTTTTTCGCCTTTTACTTCGGAGACTTTGAAGCTCCTCGTACTCGCTAAGGAATGCTTGCATGCATTCGCTATTATATGCTACAAAAGTAGAAACATCATTTTTTTCTTGAAATGTAAATAAGAATGGAACCCCCTTACCTGATAATACCTCATCTGTTATTTTTGAAGAAGACTCGTTGGTCCATGCACGTGGAGCTTCTTCATGAACTCTTTCAAGGTACTCACTAACGTAATACATGCACTCTTCAAGCATCCAACCCTTTGTCATGGATCCTTCTGGTTTTGCTCTTTGTCGCACATAACCTTTTAGTATTCCCATAAATCGCTCGACCCAAAACATCCATCGAGTGTTGACAACACCTGCAATCTCTATCTCATTTACAAGATGGACTAATAAATGAACCTGAATATCAAAAAATGAAGTAGGAAGTTCTTTTTCCATCAAACATAGTAGCTCTTTGCATTCATGTTTTTTTATGGGATCAAATTTTTATCAATCTCTTTGGATGTAATCCACCTATACATATCATAAAAACAATTATAAAGAAGTTAATTAAAAAATAAAAGATATTCAATATTCATACATATTAAATATAAAAGTATCATAATTACCTTATAAGTGATCCAAGACGATAGATCACATCTCGTACTCCTTTCGTTGTACATCCATCGATAACCAAAGGTGAAATATGTTTCATAAAGTTATGCCAGTCATGGGCCTTTAACCCAGATAAGATCTTATCATCCGTAGTAAACATGTTTTGAAACGATGTTCCATATCCTGTAGGAGTCTTAATCAATTGAATTATATTGTTGATAGTCTGTATCTCTTTTGTTGTAAGTACCCAAGGAGCAGATGCATAACTCGTTTCTTGTCGATGTCTATCAAAAACTGGCCATAACTTTGGTTTGGATTTTTGATCTTTCAAATCATTCCTTGATGCTGTGGTATCTTTTAGTCTAAGAAGATGCTGCCATAGTGAATCACCAATATTTTTGAATATATGCATAGGATCAAGAAGATGACATACTTTTAACTCTTTCCAATACTCCAAAGAATACCATATTGATATGTTCTCAGCGAGTGCCAATTTTCCTTTACCTCTGTTCACATACTCATTATCTGAATCATCACTGAAGATTTCTACTTCTGGATCTATCAGAGGTCCATCTATCCATTTTTTATACCAATCCATAGGCGTCATAGGTTTTGGATACTGGCCTGTTTCAAGCTTTCCATTAAAATGTATCGCTTCTCTTTTAGATCTTAATGGATGATCATCAAGCAAGAATCGTCGATGTCGAAGATAAATATTTTTGTTGAGATTCTTACTATAGGTTGATCTTAACCAATCACCACAATATGGACAAGCTTTATAACCCTTAGTAGATATTCCTGCATCATGAAAAATGATAAAAATATAATAATATTAAATCATATTTATTTACATGCATATTGAATAAAAAAATTACATCAATACCTGAACATACGCCATATCCAGGAAAATCATGAATAGTCCAAGCCACAATACCACAAACCGTAATATGTCTTTCATTGATGCTTTTCGATACATCAATGACATTAATACCTCTCCATAACTCTTGAAGATCGTCAATGAGAGGAGCAAGATATACATTCATATCTTTAACTTGTCTTTTGCCTGGGATTAAAAGTGAAAGCATTAAATGTTCCTTTTTAATGCTAAGATATGGCGGAAGATTGTAGTTTATGACTACCACTGGCCATGTTGACCATTTACTGGATTTCATGGAGAATGGATTAACCCCATCTAATGCAACTCCTAACTTTAGATTCTGCGGATTTTGTGCAAATTGAGGCCATGTAGAATCAATATTTTGAAAAGCAACACTATCATGAGGAATTCTGATTATTCCATCAGTACTTTTGTGATCATGTCCCCAAGTCAAAAGCTTTGATAATTCGGGGCTTTGAAACATATGTCTAGTCCGTGGAGCCAATGGAAAATGTCTCAATACCTTTTTTGGGATTTTACCTTCTTCACCCTTATATTGAGGAGATTGACATTTGGGACATGTCCAAGAGTCTGCATATTCACCTCTATATAAAATACAATCGTTAATCTATACCAAGATTGTTGATTATCTTCTTCATTTCATCATGTGAGGTAGGAAGAATATTCTGACTTGGTAAAAACTTTTCAGATAATAACCTGTAAGTTTATCAAAAAAGATATATTAGAAAGGTAAATAAATAATATACATATATACATGTAGGTTTTTATTCTTACTTTAGATAAGGTGAGAACAAGAACTTGAATTGAATGGACACTTTTTGTCCGCGCATCTTTTAAAACTATTAATGTATCTTTCAAAATATTTACACAAAATTTGATTGTTTTGGATGGCATGATACGATTGTTTGTTTTGGACACATGAAGTATGTACCTTCATTGAATGATTTGTCGATTCACACTTTCAAACAGAACATATGTGTGAATCGACAAATCATTCATATCCTCGAAAACAAACAATCGTATCCTGCCATCCAAACAATCATATCCTGCCATCCAGACAATCGTATCCTGCCATCCAAACAATCGTATCCATTCAATTCAAGTTCTTCTTCTTATCTTATCTAAAGTAAGAATAAAAACCTGCATGTATTTATATATATATATATATTTATATATATATATATATATAAATAGATAGAAAAATGAAAATTATACCTTAATAGTGTCGAAACAGATACATTACTCCATCCAAAATGATTTTGAGGGTTGAGAATAAGTAAGCTCGCACTTAGTCGTGTGAAATGAATTCCTTCATATACATGCTTTAGACATTCCTCTCGAAGATATTTCTCATTTTTAGAAATATCAATGCTCTCACTGTCATTTTGATACCAATCCTCAATAAAATCTGCCATGCCATCATCTTCATCATTGTCACACAAATCTTGTACTTTATTGTCTTTTGAATATAGATCTTTCAACTTTGCATATTGCACAGGATTACTTCTGCGTAGCCTCCACATCGAAGCTTCTGATAATCGTGGTCTTAGTGGTAATTGTGAATGCTGTGGACGAATATCATCAACATCATACGTTGGAATCTACACATAAAAATAAAACTCATTAGTATTCCATAAATGAATAAAAAGTAAACTTCAAATATAAAATTAAGTATATACCTTATAAAATATGGATAGAAAATTTTTATTCTCTCTAGCTAAAAGGTGCTCTTGGAGGTCTACGCCATCCATAATTCACTAATAGTTCAGCACCAGCATGTAATGTAGTAATAGCATTGACAACTATGTATCTTGATACATCTCTACTCATGTATGGTGATTCATGACTATTTTCACGCTCCTCAAATGTGCAATTAGTCCTTGAACTATTATGTAACCCTCGACTACTATTTATTAAACCTGATATATTTCCATGTGTGTAAGGTCTTCCATCAATATATAATCTTTCATTTTCTGCATGTAAAATCCTTCTACTTAGGGATGCTACGTTCAAGAATATTCCATAAGTACTCATGCTTTGAACATAACGTGAAAGTCGATGCCAATCTCCCCATCCATATATAGGACCACAAAATGACATAAGAGTGACTTCAGAGTTTGGGGGCACATACAAATCCTCTACAATAAAGAGACCACGACCAACATTAGTAATAGTGGATGGAGCAATCATATAGCGATTACCCCAAAAGTTGAAAACCTCTCCATCTAAAGGAAGTGGTCCTCTATTGCATGTGTATATATATGCATGTGTATATGTATGAAACATGCATGTGTATGTGGATGTGCATATACATGTATTTGCATATATGTTAATGTGTGTATGTATATATATATATACATATATATATATATATATATATATATATATATATATATATATATATATATATATATATATATATATATATATATATATATATATATATATATATATATATATATATATATATATGTATGCATGGACGTCTTTTTATGTGGTTGTAGGAATGTTTGTGCATATGCATGTGTTAATGTGTGTATGTCTAAGTGTATGTGCACATGTATCTATGTGTATATATGTGTGTATATGTGCATGTGTATATATGTATATGTGTGAAAGTGCATCTTCATCATGTATAAGTGTATGAGTGCATATCAATAATTGTGAGTATGCTATGTAATGAAAATAACACAATTCAAATGATCTACAAAGAATAGAAATTGTACTTACAATTGTTAGCCATACTTTTTGCTTGGTTAGCTTCTTGAATAACCTGCAATAAAGAGAGAAAGAAAAGAGAGAGAGAGAGAGAGAGAGAGAGAGAGAGAGATCTAGAGAGATCTAGAGAGAGAGAGAGAGATCTAGAGAGAGACAGAGAGAGAATTCAAAGAGAGAAAGATGTAGAAAGAGAGAAACAAAGACAGAGGGAGACAATAAGAGAGAGCTTAGGCAAAACAACAATTTTACATATACATGCTTCAGCTCGTAAGCGCAGTGCAATTGTGAACGTTGGAGAGCTCTTCGATCGGATGCGTGAAAATGCCGATCGCAGAGCCTCCAACGTTTTAATTTTTGTTCGTCAACAGATCCTCGTGTAAGCGATGCTATTCGTCGTCGAATAGGAGACAATTTTTACCGTCGCTTATGCGATGGCAACTAACGTCTGTTAGGCGACGCAAAAAAGCGTCGCTTATGCGACGCTTTTAAATTGCATCATTTTAGCGATGTTTTATGGGAACGTCGCAATCCCGTCGCGTCACAAGTCGTAAATACCGTCATTTTCTGCGTTGTTCAATGGACGGTCGGCACGCGACGCTAATTACGATGCAAGTTGCAATTTTATAGCGACGAAATTCTGTCGCCTTAACCGTCGCTATACACCCGTATTTCTTGTAGTGAATTAATGTGTCGGATATCCACATGAAGCTCAAATTATTTAATGATCATAGTAGGTTTCCTTAGTCAAGATGGGTAAGTGACTTTGTCTACTATCTAGTTTGGTTCATTATTCTAATAGAGTATGAGTTATGATTATATTGAGAGGAGGGCTAGATGCGAAGGTCTTAATAGGTTTCAATCGCCCACAATTAATGGTCAAGATCTATTTATATTGATTATGAATGATGCACACATAAGTGTTCATTGGGCCTCAAAGTGATTCCTGAAGTATGTTCAAGAGAACAACTAGAATTAGTCGTAGTAAATGCCATATAGGAAGGAGGGATTTGACTGAGAAGTTATTTCTCTTTATTTTCCATCATTGAGGATGATGATGCTTAGAAGTTGGAGATAGAAATGTGTTTAATATTTATTTGGTCCATCAACACAACCATTTTTCTATCTTCATAGTTCAATCTAGAGATAAAGTGGGCTAATGACCCAGCATAAGAGCATGAAGTTATGTTATGCCAGCTTGTTCCTGGAGTGGACATATGAGAGGTTTATGAATGCTTGGAGAAGATTCTAGAGGTCCATCTTGGAAAGGGCTATTCAAGCTTTTGAGAGGAGAGGAGAATCATTAATTGGAATCTGACACTTTTGATCACCATCTGGTCCATTATTTCTTGCACAACAGTTAGACGTTCATGTACATTACCTCAACCTACGTAATGACGTATGAAAGCTTTTCTAGGTATAGTCTCAAATAATAAGCACTCATCCATAAATAATATGTATTTCTTTGGTTATAAAATATTTGCGTTTTCAAGTTGCAAGATTAGGCAAGTTTTAACTCCAGAATTCGCAGATTCTAAGCTGCCATCTTTGTTCTAATGTATCGTTAACTCAGTGTGTGAGTAGAGAATTTCTTTCTTTATGCATAGAGAGTAGAGCTGAAACTCAATCAGTTCGAGCTTTCAATGGGTCATTCCACAGCTACTCAAGTCTACGTTTAGAATTGCCAATTTACTCGAATGATCTTTGAGTGAGTCTAGACTGCGTCTATCAAAGTGAAGATTCTAGGTAGGATCCATAGCATTTTTCTTTTATAAAAGGAAGTTCGGCCTTAGTCTAATCTCCCGGACTTTAATAAAAGGATCCATAGCATTATGTTGTACATTAGGAATGGTATCTATTAGGAATATTATCTCTTTTATCATTATGAAACCTATTAAATATAAGTAAACAATACTAGCCGCAAAGTGTGCCACATAACTCCACCTCACTCCTACTAATAGCATGAGAGAGCAACAAGAGACATAGAATATCTTAGCCAGTACTCAACTATAAAATAATGACTGCAGCTTCTCATTTAAATCTCAATGGTAGTTAGCTATGAGACGCGATCTCCTGGCAATTGAAAGAACTAACAAAAGCTGCCACAATTTTGATCGGATAATTCTCAAGCAATACCGAATATCTATAAGATAAGGAAGTCATATAGCCAATACTGAACATCACTATCACAAAATGAGCGCTGATTATGGAATGCTTTCGATTGATTACATGGCGTTGTCTTCTGAGATAAGACAGCTCAATGGATGCTTTTCAACTCCATCATAGAATTGAATCAGTAGTAATTGAAGTTGAGAAGCTAGCCAAAAGCCATACTCTCTTTCGATTACCAAAAAGTCAAACTCACTTTGAAATTCAAAGCGTGGCCATCTGCTTCAGAGGTGCATGAGTTCAGGTATTTAAGATCTTTGCGAATGGCCTCGACGTGTCCGAGTGGGCCAGTGGCGAGGGATTATACAAATCTACTCCTAGAAACGAAATACAGTAGATGACTAAGAACTAATGACGAAATACAAATCTCTCTGAAGGATTATACAAATCTACTCCGAGAAACGAAATACAGTAGATGACTAAGAACTAATGACGTCGAGTCGTCGACTCGCACGACTCTAAGGCATATGCACGACTCAACATGATAATGTCACTTATTGTCACTCCGTCCGTCCTCATAGCTTTGTCAACGTAGACTGCAACACACATGAAAAGCAACCAGCAGATATGCGTATTACGCAAGTAACGTGACATGGGAGAACACGCCAATGCGCGTACACATAAAAGTTCTGACATGACACGCTATGTAAACTGAAAAAGAATCCTGGGAAGAATCGTGATTGAGAGCAGCTACGTAGACCATTCGGTGGACGCGGCATGCATACAGTTTTAGAGATGGCGATGTTTTTTTTTTTTATAAAAAGTTCAGCCTTAGCTTATTCTCCCGGACTTTAATTAAGATAAAAAAGAAAAGTTACAAGTGAATGGGACTAGTGCTCATGGGACCCCCCAAATCCCACAAAGCAGGGGAGGAGTATGGCAAGTTAGAGGGCATTACAAATGAGGCGGATAAATGTGTCATCACCCTCATGTGGGACCCATTTGGGTTTCAGCTTGTTTTCGAGGATATAAATACAATGATGTCTAAACGGTGGAGATCTCTTATCTCGGGAGATTCTTTTACCTAGAAGAAACAAGGATTTCTTGATCGACCATTCTTTCAGACTTTGGCCAAAGTTGATAGCACATTGCTGCCTTCGAATCTTCCAAAGGGTCTCACTCCTGATGGCATTCCACAGCCTCGATGAGTAGCCGACCGCCTCACCCAACAGCACCTGTTGCCAATTGATTTGGTGCGAGAGTTGCAAAAACCGTGCCACATGATGCCAGACAACCCGGGACTTGGGGCAATCGAAGAACAGGTGAACTAAATCTTCGATGCATCAATGCATCGATGACAACGTTTGCACCATGGCGGGACACCACAGATTTGCCCTTGCATTGGACCAGATTCCCTTATGCAAGATCTGCCACATGAGAACCGACTTTCTGATCTCAATTAGGGGGTGCCAAATAGACATGAACTTTAGTTCCCATCAAAGTTTGGTCCACAAAACGCACCACCTCTTGTTAAGGGTGTGGTGAACATCTACGTTCTCTTTGAAGTTGGGAATTGTGGATATTTTCTTACCATTGCTCCATTTGAGGCGCTCTAGGCAAGGAAGATCCCGTCCGGAGAGAAGGTGGGTAGTTGAGTGGTCCCACGCCAAACATGTGCCCTAAAGAAGAGTCCATTCCTCGAGGGTAACTCTATGTCTTTGGTCTAAGTCTTCGAACCTAGTCCACTGGTTGGTCTCTTGTTTCCAGAGTTGTTTCCACTGTTTGAACCCCTTGTTCCATAACCGCTTTGAAGTTTGGAGGTTCCAAGGTTCCACTCCTCTAATGCCGCTGATCGTGAACCATATAGAGTCATTTTGTCTTATCCCAGCCACCCACTTCCACTCATCACTGATTTTGATGAATTGTTTGGCCTTGTTCCAACTCTTCCATAAAGAACACACGAGGCTAGAGCCTTTAGGGGACACTGGGAGGGGGGAGAACAAAAGCGTGAGAATCCCAATGTCCTTCCAGCCAGGATGGCCAACAAACATAAGGTCTTTCAAGTTTCTGAATATCAATTTAGCCCAAGAGGACTCACTATTGCTCCAACCCTTGATAAGCCACTTAATCGCCAGCTTGTCAGCCAACCCAACGATATCCAAAGTACCCAAGCCCCCTGAGTCTTTTGAGCTAATGCAAGTTTCCCAATTGATTTTGGGAATCCCCCTCCTATTGGGGTCCCTAGTCCAAAGGAAGTTTGTGCAGATTCTTTCCACTTTGGTCAACTCTTTCTCCTTCGGTCTCCAACACGAGGTAAAGTAAATAGTTGTTGAAAGCATAAATGTGTTAACAACCATAGCACGCCCTCCCAAGTTACCTTGCATACCTTTCCAATGTTCTAATTTTCTATCAAGCTTGGCCACCACCTAGTTCCATCGTTTGTCCATTGTGATGTCGAAGCCCATGGGGATGCCGAGGAGACGGAAGACTTGACCCCTAGGGATAACTTGACATCCCTGATATATCAACAATTGGGGTGGGGGTCCACTGATTGCTCTGAAAGCAGTTTTAGCATCGTTGATTTTTGAACCTGACGCCACACAAAAGGTGTCAAGGCAACTCCAGAACACCTCAATGTTGTTCATATCATTATGCACAAAGGCATTCATATCATCGGTGAAGAGTCTAGCAATCATTTGGCCGTGATTTAGAGACAGGGAAAGACCCATGAGATTGCCAGAGTCCATGTGATGCTTTAAAAGGAGACTGAGGCCGTTTGAGGCAATCGCGAAGAGTAGAGGCGCTAGAGGGCAGCCTTGCCTAATAGATCTTTTCAGGCGTATGGGCTCAGAGAGTTTACCATTGATATTTATTTTAGTTGAAGCATTTCCGAGAAGAGTGGAAACCATTTTCGTGAACTTTTGGCTGCATCCAAGGTCTTTCAGTGATTGGAGAATAAAGTCCCATTCCAATTTGTCATATGCTTTGTCGAAGTCGATCTTAATGAAAATGAGATCTTGAGCAGACTCCTCAGCAAACGTAAGGCCTTCCCAAATGTCGACAATAGCTTCAAGTATAGATCTACCTTTGACAAAACCTTTCTGGTCCTCACAAAGCCAAGACTTTAAACGACAAGAGATTCTGTTGGTGATAACTTTGGCAATTATCTTGTAACCAGTTTGGAGCATGGTAATCGGCCGCGAGTTTTCAATTTTGTTCTTATCTCCCCTTTTGTGAATTAACTTGATGATGCCATTATTAAGACCCTCAGGAAGGGTGCCGAAGGAGAGAGCCTCGAGCCACACCCGACGTAGTGGGGTGGCCACCACATGTTTGAAGGACTTGAAAAACTCATTGGTGAGGCCATCAGGACCTAGACTTTTTCCATTGGGAAGAGCATCAATAACCTCGATAATTTCGTTCTCGGAAATGTTAGCTTCTAGAAGAGAATTCATGTTTTGAGGGATTCTAGAATGAGCTACCCTTGAGATGGTAGCTTTGCAGTCACGCCTCTGTGGGGAAGGAGGAGTTGAGACCCCGAGAATGTGGGTAAAGTGCTCGATGATGATAGATCTATTCTTGACTTCCGAGCTACATTCGATCCCATTGTTATCGACCAAGAAGGGGATGGATTCCCTAGCTTGTTTCTTTTTGAGGATGTTACACATCTCTCTCAATTGTTTATCTCCCTTTCCCGCCCACCAATCTTTGAATAATATTTGAAGATTTTTCCTTTGAACCTCCTCCTCAAGTCTTAGTCTTCCCCTCATTTTCAGAAGACCTTGCTGGCATTGCAAGTTACCTTTGTTCACTTCTTCTTCAAGACGTGAGAGTCTCCGGTATACCATTTCTCTTCTTCTTTTCCGAATCTTTCTTATGGCCTTATGAATCCTGATCACTCCTTTCCACCGCGCTTCTCCAGCACTTAGCCGGTTCATTACAGAATGCAAATGCCTCCGCCCAAACTGCGGAAATTTCTTGGTGGACAAAGGGGAGGGAAAACAACGTCTGACAAGCATGAAACCAAGGAGCTTTCCGGAGCGTGGGAATCGGTTTGAAGGACAGAGTAATCGGGTAGTGGTTCGAGATAGTCAGATCCATGTGTTGGGATATCGAAGGAATTGTTGATATATTGAGGTAGTGATGTGTGTGAACACTCTAGGACCGCCGGGGCACTTTTTTCCCTCTTTAGGAGGTTTTTTCCCCCGGCTTGTATATACGCCTATTGCCCTAATGGGCTACTTATCTTTGTACATTCTCTAGTAATACATTCAGTCTTGTGTGTTGTGCTCCAAGCTTCTTCTTCTTCCTTGTGCTGTTCGCGTGCTTTCGCAGACATCTATCTCCAACAATTGGTATCAGAGCAGGTCGTCGCTTCTTCTAGGGTGCCGTCGACACTCCTCCGTTTGCAGTCTTAGATTCGCACGAACTTTGGTGAGCATACTCAGGGTGTTTTCGAACGCACTATCGCAGCGCTTGTGCAGGCTATTTCGTCCTTTTGTGCCAAAGGTATATACCAGTTTCTGTTCGCCAGTTTAAGCGTCTCGAAGTCTGCTACAGGTCTAGCAGAACTCGTCTGGGCAGTTCTGTTCAACTTTTTGAGAGACAGTCAATTTTTTGCATCAAGGTATTTTAGTCATCGGTCATGGCTGAAAGCAGTGATGTATTCCGTATGTTGGCTGTTGAGGATAAGTTGGATGGTACCAACTACCCATTATGGGCTTATATGATGCGACATGTACTGGTTGCAAAAGGATTGTGGAACATTGTGCAGGCTGTTGAAAGACGTCCTGTTACACCTGTAACGACAGGTACTGCAAATACAAGTGTTGGAGCTGATGAAGATGGTGTCGAAGATGATATTCCGCAGATTCCTGTTCGTGCTGCTGTTTCTGTTGCACCTACTGCAGAGCAGATTCGTTGGGATGGCAGAGATGCCCAGGCACATGCATTGATAGCCTTGTCTGTCAAACATGCCATTATTCCTCACATTCGCTCTTGCAGAACAACAAAGGATGCTTGGGATACACTTACCACTTTGTACCAGGCTAGGAATGAGGCTCGTGTTGCTTACCTCCAAAAACAGTTGGAGAGTGAGCACATGAATGAAGGTGATTCTATGGACAGTTTTCTTACAAAGATCAAAGACTTGAAGGAACAATTGATTTCTGCTGATGAGGTTATACCAGATAGCTCACTTGTGCAGACCGTTCTGAATGGTCTTCCTGATTCATATCAGAGTTTTGCCTCTACTCTTCGGTTGATGATGAAAGGCAATCCGAATGCCTTGTCATTTGAGGAATTAGTCTTTGTTCTGTTGCAGGAAGATCAGTCCACGCAGAATAGGTCCATTATGTTGTTGCAGATCAAGCTTTCCTGGCTAGTCAGAAGGGCAAAGGAAAATGGAGCTCTTCTACTAGTAAGCAGAAATCTGCAAATGCTGCACAATGGAAGAACCAGGATAAAGATGAAAAGAAATCAGAAAAGCAGAAATTGTTCTGCAAGTATTGTAAAGGAAATGATCATATTATAAAGAACTGTCCAAAACTGGCTGCTAAAGAGGCAAAGAAGAAAGAGGCTGGAATGGTTGTTGCAGAGGCCTCTACACCAAAAACAGAGTCTGTAAATCTTGTGCAGGAAGAAGAATGGGCGTTTACTACTACTGTCTGAAGTTTTGACCCATCTTCTCATGATTAGTGCATGTCTGCAGTAGACTCAGATGTTTGGTACTTTGATAGTGGGGCGACCAAACATATTACCTCGCAGCGCAGTTTCTTCTCTTCACTCGAGCCTGCCCCTACAGGGAATACTGTCACATGCACCAATAACTCCTCTTATCCTGTTATGGGAGTTGGTAAGATCATTCTGACTACTGCTGATGGTAGTTCTTTCACTTTGTCAGATGCTTTATTTGTGCCAGGGATCAAAAAGAACCTGTTATCAGTTTCTGCATTAGCCAAGATTGGCTTGGTTGTGAAATTCGTTGATGACAGGTGTACAATCCATGATCTCTCAAATGGCGATGTGATTATTGCTTCTAGCATTGGGCTGTATAAGCTCATAGACTATGAAAGATCTGTGAATGATTCGGCATGTGCAGTTCATGATTCTCATGCTATGTCAGATGCAAAGCTTTGGCATGCACGATTTGGTCATCTGAATTTTGCTAGTTTGTTACGCCTGCAGAAATCTGAAATGGTGTCCTCTTTGCCCAAACTTGAGGCACCTAGAAAACATGTTTGTGAATTCTGTATTTTGGGCAAAATGCAGCGTTCTTCCTTTCCAAAAGATGGTTCAATTCGGGCTACGCAGAAATTGCAGCTTGTACATAGTGATGTCTGTGGTCCTATGCAGACACCCTCTTTTGGAAATTACCTTTACTTCGTGACTTTCATTGATGATTTTTCCAGGCATGCATGGGTATATCCACTCAAAGCAAAGTCCGAAGTGTTCATGTGCTTCAAACAGTTTTTGGTTTTGGCTGAAAATCTGTCAGCATGTAAAATGGGCACCCTCCGTTCTGATCGAGGGGGGGAATATATGTCTTCAAATTTTAATGCTTTTCTGGCTAAACGTGGGATAAAACACCAGTGTATAGTGCCGTATACACCTCAAGAGAATGGAGTTGCTGAACGAAAGAACAGGTCACTCATGGAGATGGCGAGGTGCATGGTCAAAAGTCAGGCTTTACCACATAGTTTCTGGCTTGAGGCTGTCATGTGTGCAGCATATGTACTGAATAGGTGTCCCACTAAAGCGTTGCAGTCTATCACTCCATATGAGGCTTGGCATGACCGCAAGCCATCTGTTGCTCATCTGCGTGTTTTTGGTTGTTTGGCATATGCATTAGTGCCTGAACAACATCGTAGAAAATTGGATGATAAGGCAGTAAAATGTACTTTTGTTGGGTACAGTTCTGAAAGTAAAGGCTATCGTCTGTATCATCCATAGACTAAACGCATTCTAGTTAGCCGTGATGTTGTCTTTGTGGAAGATGCTATTCAGCCATTGCTTTCATGTACTAAGGAGACATCTGTTAGCTCCAAAGACATGTATGATACTTTGATGCCTCTTTTTACAGGTGGACAGGCTAGTGCTGGTCCTAATGAGGCAACTTCTCAACCTTTGCAGGTTTCATATGATGATGCAGATCATTCCATTTCTAATGCAGATTTACATGATGCACTTGTTGATGAGAGAGCTGATATTGAGCAGGCAAAAACTATGCCAAAATGGCTGGTGTAGACTTTGCGTGACAGCAAATTAGATGCACCTTTGTCATATCGTACTCCTTCAGGCTCTCATAGTGCCTTTTTTGCATCAGATTGCTCTGCTATGGCTGCATCTAGTCTCTATGATGAGAATGAGCCTGTTTCTTTTGATGAAGCACAAAATTCAGAAAATTGGATGGCTGCTATGCAATCTGAATATGATGCTATAATGAAGAATGGTACATGGTCTTTATGTGACTTGCCTCCTAGCAAGAAGGCCATTGGCACTAAGTGGGTATACAAGCTGAAGCGTAAACCTGATGGTACAGTTGACAGGTATAAGGCTAGGCTTGTTGCAAAGGGTTATGCACAAGAAAGAGGCATTGACTTTGATGAGACCTTTGCACCTACATGTCGTATGACTACTGTTCGCAGCATTTGTGCACTTGCAGCCCATCATGGTTGGAATGTACATCAGTTGGACATTAAAACAGCATTTCTGAATGATGACTTGCATGAAGATGTGTATGTTTTTCAGCCCCGTGGCTTTGTGCAGAAAGGGCATGAAAACCAGGTTTGCAGGTTAAAGAAGGCATTATATGGTTTAAAGCAAGCACCACGTGCTTGGTATGAGAAGATACATGCCTATCTGATTGCACATGGTTTTGAGAATAGTCCAACTGAAAGCACCTTATATGTTAAGCGTGCTAATGATGTGCTTCTGATCATTATTGTCTATGTTGATGACATGCTGCTCACTGGTCCTATTGAGACACATATTGCTGATTTTAAGGCTGATTTGCATGCCTCATTTGAGATGTCTCTTTTGGGGCATTTGCATCACTATTTGGGCATTCAGTTTATGCATGTTGATGGTGGAATGGCTTTGTGTCAAACGAAATATATTGACACATTATTGCAGCGTTTTGGCCTTGAAGACTGTAAGCCTATTGCCACTCCTATGGAGACAGGTTTACGATTGAGTCTTCATGATGCTGGAGATGCATTTGATGCTGTTCTGGATCAGCAGGCTGTTGGATGCTTGATTTACTTATGCATTACTCGGCCAGATATTCAGTTTAATGTCTCACAGATGAGAAGGTTTATGCATTGCCCAGGAGTCACGCATTGGAAAGCGGTTAAGCGCATCTTTCGCTACTTGAGTGGTACTCGGCTACTTGGGTTGTTTTATCCCAAGGGGGGATCACTACCGCCAGATTTGCATGCTTTTTCTGACTCAGATTGGGCTGGTTGCTATGACACTCGTGTGTCCACCAGTGGTTTTTGCTTCATGCTTGGTAGCTCATGTATATCTTGGTTGAGCAAGAAGTAGCCTACTGTGGCCACTTCCAGTTGTGAGGCTGAGTATAGGGCAGCTTTCACAGCGACTGTTGAGTGTGTGTGGCTCAGACGCCTTATGGCTGATTTGGGTGTTGGCCAGTCTTCTGCCACCACCATCTTCACTGACAGTCAAAGCGCATTGGCAGTTGCGAGGAACCCTGTGTTCCATGCTCGCACTAAGCACATTGAGGTGCATTATCACTATGTCAGGGAGAGGTTCTCTGCTGGGGAGATCAGCTTGGCATATGTGCCCACGCAGGAGAACATTGCAAACCTTTTCAGGAAGGCTCTGCCTAGGGAGAAGTTTGAAGCTTTCCGCAAAGCTTTGGGATTACTTCCTTTTGTGGAGTGATTTCCACATAGCTTGGCACTTCCTTATACATGAGTGCCAGCTCCTTGTTCACCGCATCACTCCCAGGGGGGATTTGTTGATATATTTAGGTAGTGATGTGTGTGAACACTCTAGGACCGCCGGGGCACTTTTTTCCCTGTTTAGGAGGTTTTTTGCCCCCGGCTTGTATATACGCCTATTGCCCTAATGGGCTACTTATCTTTGTACATTCTCTAGTAATACATTCAGTCTTGTGTCTTGTGCTCCAAGCTTCTTCTTCTTCCTTGTGCTGTTCGCGTGCTTCCGCAGACGTCTATCTCGAACAGGAATACCCAACCAGAGGATGGTGTTTTGGTCCACGTAACACCTATCAAGTCTTGCTTTCCTCTGAGTGTCCCCCAGTTGGAGGTTAGACCAGGAGAACCCCTTGATATCTTTCACCTCGACCAAGTCGAGATGGAGCTTGATTTTATCCCATATCTCTTTCTCTTGACCGTCAATAATTTTCACCTTGTTATTCCAGCGATCCTCAGGAAATTCAACCATGTTGAAGTCCCCGCAGAGCAAAACATTGTGTGAGAGGCAGTGAAGGGAAGTCCAAGTGTGGACTCTATCCGTCTCACCATTAGGGGCATAAAGTGAGACCACGGTGAACTAATTAGGGAACCCGAAAGAGGCTACAATCCAATGATGATTTCGATCTTCACAAGTTGAGGTCAACTTGCTCGACCAAGATTGACTAATACCAATTGCAGCGCCACCACCCCCCTAGGGTGGGAAGTGGAGAGCCAAAGGTAGTCCGAACAAATGTGTTTAAGTCGTTTCTAGAGATCCTTTGCATTGATTTTAATCTCTTGTGAGCAGATAAAGTCGGGATTGAGGCACTTGTCTTTGAACCATTGACCAAGAATCACCACTCTAGAGGGGTCTAACAACCCCTTGACGTTATGCGAAGTGATTTTCATTATTGATGGTTGCCCTCTTTGAGGGGAGGGACCCAATCTTTTTTTTTTCTTTTCTTCTTTTTTCCTCCCAACTTCTTGACCCAGGATCCTACTCTTGAGGGGGCTCTTCCAAGGCATGTCTGAGGGTTGTTTCCCTTTAAGCTTTGACTTTTGCTGTGGTAAGCTTGACAAGCGTACTGGAGGAGTAGGACCGAGGAAGGAGCTTTCACTGTCTTGATTGCCTTCGTTGCTGGTGGTGAAGCCATCCTCTTTACTGGTGGTGTAACCTTCTTGGTTGTCTTCTTTGCTGGTAGAAGATCCACGTGAATTGTCAGCAGGGTATTCTTCATAAAGATTATCCCCTAGGAGGTTGACCTCATTAATTTCCTTTTCTAGGTTGCAGTACATGTTATTCGAAGGGGCAATGGTCATAACATTCCTTGCTAGTGGTCTTCGAGGGCTAACTTTCCTCCTATTTCTTACTTTGATGAACGCTTCTGACTCTGTCTCTACAACACGAGTGCTCGCTTCTTCCTCCATCAGAGAGGGATGGCCCCTAATGTCAACTTGAGGGAAAGGATCCGGGGTCCCATCTGGTTTAGGCTTACTTCTCTTGGTATTTTGCTTCAAGGGGAAGTCTTTGATCCTGGGACCTTGGAGTCTGCAATGGAAGCATGCATTTGGAAAATTCTTGTAGGTAATCTCCTGAACCCAAATCATACCATCGCCACAGTTTATGGAGATCTTTGAAGGGAGAACTTGGTTCAAGTCTGTTTCAATGCAAATTTGTGGGTTTCAATGCTTTGTTAGGTGCAACATTAATCTTCCAAAGAGTCTGTTCCAAAGAGTCTGTTCCAAAGATTAATGCTTTGTTAGGTGCAGCATTAATCTTCCAAAGAGTCTCACCCCTGATGGCATTCCATAGTTTCGATGAGCATCCGACTAATTCTGATAAATTGTTTGGCCTTGTTCCAACTCTTCCATAAAAAACACACGAGGCTAGACCCTTTAGGGGATACCAGGTGAGGGGAGAACAAAAGTGTGAGAATCCCTATGTCCTTCCAACCAGGATGGCCAACAAGGGTAAGGTCTTCCATGTTTGTGAAGATCAATTTAGCCCAAGAAGACTCACTATTGCTCCAAGCCTTGATAAGCCACTTTGCCACCAGCTTGTCCGCCAATCCAATGATATTCAAAAATCCCAACCCCCCTGAGTCTTTCGGGCTAATGCAAGTTTCCCAATTGATTTTGGAAATCCCCCTCTTGTTGGGGTCCCGAGTCCAAAGGAAGTTTCTGCAGATTCTTTCCACTTTGGCCAAGTCTTTCTCCTTAGGTCTCCAACACGAGATAAAGTAAATAGTTCTAGATAGCATAAATGTGTTCACAACCATAGCATGCCTTGCCAAGTTGACTTGCATACCTTTCCAATGATTTAGTTTGCTATCTAGCCTGGATAGCACATAGTTACACCGTTGGTCCATTGGGATGTCAAATCCCATTGGAATGCCAAGGAGACGGAAGACTTGACCAGTAGGGATAAGTTGACACCCCTGATCTAACAACAATTGGGATGTAGGTCCACAGATTGCTCTAAAAGCAATTTGAGCATGGTTGATTTTCGAACGTGACGCCACACAAAAGGTGTGGAGGCACCACCAAAACACCTCAATGTTGTTTATATCATTATGCACAAAGGCATTCATGTCATCAGCAAAAAAGTCTCGCAATCATTTGGCCGTGATTTAGAGGTAGGGAAAGACCCTTGAGATTGCCAGCGTCCATGTGATGCTTTAAAAGGCGATTGAGTCCATTCGAGGCGATAGCGAAGAGTAATGGAGCTAGAGGGCAGCCTTGCCTAATTGATCTTTTTAAACGAATGGGCTCAGAGAGCTTACCGTTGATATTTATTGTAGTTGAAGCGTTTCCAACAAGAGTGGAAACCATCTTCGTGAACTTTTGGCTGCATCCAAGGTCTTTCAATGATTGTAGAATAAAGTCCCATTCCAATCTGGCATACGCTTTGTCGAAGTCGATCTTAATGAATACCACATCTTGTGCGGACTCCTCAACAAATGCAAGGCCTTCCCAAATATCGACAATTGCTTCAAGTATAGATCTACATTTGATAAAACCTTTCTGTTCGTCACAAAGCCATGACTTTAAATGACAAGAGATTCTGTTGGTGATAACTTTTGCAATTATCTTGTATCGTGTTTGGAGCATGGTAATTGATCACTAGTTTTCAATTTTGTTCTTATCTCCCCTTTTGTGGATTAACTTGATGACACCATTATTAAGACACTTAGGGAGGGCACCAAAGGAGAGAGCCTCTTGCCACACCAAACACAGTGGGGTGGCCAGCTCATGTTTGAAGGATTTGAAAAATTCGTTGGTGAGACCATCAGGAGCGGACTTTTCCCATTGGAAAAGGCATCAATAACCTCGATAATTTCATTCTCGGAAATGTTAGCATCCAACAGCGAAATCATGTTTTGTGGGATTCTAGATTGAGCAACCCTTGACATGGTTGCCCTGGAATCACGCTTGTGCGAGGAAAAAGGAGCCGAGACCCCGTGATGATGGGTGTTCAAATATGTTTCTTGTGTTTTCTTCTGCTTGAATTGAAAAGCAAAAGCATGATTATGACGTAGTCTTAAAGATGTTTAGATATCTTTCTTGTCTTTTTTTTTTTTCTCGAATTGAAAAGCCAAATCGCGGTTATCACGTCAGTTGACTCTTGAAGCTCCAGATTGAATTCCTGCATAAATAGTTGCGAGCGCCTTTGTCTTGCGTTTACTGAAATGTTGATACTCAAGGGAGAGAAGTTAGACTTGACATGCATCCCTCTTTATGTGGTTCAAGCTATGAGTGATTCGAAAGACGTCGCCTTTATATTATTTTATACTTTTTTTTTTGAGAGTACAATGAATTGGAAAAATACACATCCAACCTCGTAAAGAAGAGGCATTTATCTTGGGAAACTTTGAAGCATCCAGTTTCGGGCGGGATTTGAACCCTGACCATCTACCTAAAAGTACAACACATATTCGCTAATTTACACAATTTAATAGTATGAACTACTTTTGTTTTTCAATCATTATTTATTTAAATGGACATATTAAAAAACAGA
Source organism: Ceratopteris richardii (assembly GCA_020310875.1). Classification (NCBI taxonomy): domain Eukaryota; kingdom Viridiplantae; phylum Streptophyta; class Polypodiopsida; order Polypodiales; family Pteridaceae; genus Ceratopteris; species Ceratopteris richardii. The sequence continues at coordinate 113,806,623 of CM035422.1, read as the reverse complement.
GCGAACTCAAATTTGACATGCCTCCTTTTTTATGTGTGGACAGTGGGCTCTAGTTATGACTTATTTGAAAGATGTCGTGTTTAAATTATATTATTTCGATCTTCAATTATTGACTAATTTTGTGTTTAAGACAATATCTATTTAAATAGAAGTTCTTTTAAAAAGTTACAATGAATTGGAAATAACTCACACACTCAACCTCATAAGGTAAAGACAGCAATAAACTTGGGATTCCAATAAACACATCCAACCAGCCAGAGTTGAAAGCGTGAACCATTAAATCACGTCAGCAGACAATTTAAAAGGAAATATTAAAAAGAGAGAGAAAAATCAAATTTGGCATGCATCCTTCTTTATGTGGGCTCATGTTATGAATAATTCAAAACATTTCGCCTTTATATTAAATTATCCAATTTTCAACTATGGACTATTGGTCCAAAATTTGATAGGTAGGACAATATGTCATATCATAGGTAAAATGTATTTTTTTCTTCAAGAGAACAAAAAAATGAAGTTTATTAATGGTCTAAGGATTTCCTGGATACTTGAACCAACCCTCGAAGTTTGAGATATGTTTTTTTCAGCTGTACGCTGAGTTCATGTTCATTATGACCTTACCTCTTCAATAGGGTCTTTCCAATGGCTTTATGGAGTCTGTTATGATCTCTTGGAGATGCGCCTTGTGCAGAATATAACATTGCCTATCAATAACCTTCTTACGTTGTTTTTATTAGAAAAAATATATTAATAGTAAAAAATTACAATATGTAGAAGGGGCAGGTTTCCAATGATACAACCCCTCAGGCCAACGGAGGTCACCCATAAGCAGGCAAAGGGTAGTACAAAGATAATTACCGAAATTGGGCGTGTTGATGCTCAAATAAACATAGAAATTACAAGTCACTAGTGTATGATGGAAGGACAACATATAGGGGGGCTACATGTGAAAGAAGATCATAATCCATGTACTTAGGACAATCAGCTTAGAATAGGCAAAAAGCCATAACAATTCTAATATCAAAGTATAGAGGGAGGAAAGCAACCCTCCAATTCTCAAAACCAAACTTTCTACATTTTCTTTTTCTTAATGTTTATCTCTCATTTCTCCCAATGAACTATCCAATCTAGCCATAAACATTTTTGTAGCCATAAAAATTTTTGTAAAATGGAGGAGGAGTTAGTCGAAAATACAGGGCTCAAATTATAACATCGTTTGACCTCCGTCCAATCTCTCCAAAAATTCCAAACCACCTTGCTACCAAATGGAACAAATACATGAGGAGATGAAACAATCATCCAAAGATCAAAATTATTTCAGGCTTTAACATCTTTAACAAAAAACGTATGACAATTTCTTTTGATAAGAGAAGCTCAAAAATCGTCATGAGTTAATAGATTTTTTAATCCAATAAGCAGACAAACTTTTTTCAATTTTGATAAGGCAAAAAATTCCTAAGCCCCTTTTTTCTCTACTCATATGTCGTACCTTCCAAACAACTTTAGGAATTCTAGAGCTACTCAAATTACCTCCCCATAAGAATCTCTTAGCTTGAATTATGACCTGCAACAAATGTTTCTGAGAAATCATCCAACAAGAAAGAAAATATATGATGGAAGGCAGCACATAGTGACTAAGAATAAAAACTTTGTGAGTTATGTTATGTTGGAGGGACATCCATTTAAAACCAGTAATTCTAAAATAAATCATTACCCAAATCCATCTTTGCTCAAAGGTGATATTTAAACACATGGGAATACCAAGGAGTCTGAATATGACACCTTCTTGAAGAATCTCACAACCACTTCTAACAGTGCAAGAAGGGACAATGTGATTAGAAGATTTGAAATAATTTTCTTTATGATTAACTTTGGAACCACTAGAAGGACAAAAGATATCCACAAAATTCAAAAAGTCCTTAGCAAAAGTATCATGAGCTTTAGTGAACATGCTAGTGTCATCTGCGAACATTTGCAAATGGAGATGAGAAGGAGTATTATGGATATTTAAACTTTGAATAGTACCTTAATTTATGCAATCCTTGAGAAGCAAACCAAGGGCACCACTACTCATGGCAAAAGAGGAGGGGAGCTAGAGGGTAGCCTTTGTCACATACATCTTTGGAGTCTAAAAGGTTTACAAACATGCCCATTCATAGTAACTCTAGAGTAAGCATTACAATAGAAACATGCCCATTCATAGTAACTCTAGAGTAAGCATTACCATTCATAGTAACTCTAAGCATTACCATTCATAGTAACTCTAGAGTAAGCTACTTAGAACATTCGGTGGACGCGGCATGCATACAGTTTCAGAAATGGCAATGCTGCGATGTTTTCTTTGTAAAGTGCAGCATTGCATGTTGCACGACTCCTTTCTGGAAGCTATCACTCTTAAAGATGTTCAGATATGTTTCATGTGTTTTCAAAGATGTTTACATATGTTTCTTGTCTTTTTCTCGAGTTCAAAAGCAAAAACACGGTTATCACGTAGCATCAGTTGACTCTTTAAACTCGGAAGTCAATTCCTCCATGGAAAATATAATTTCTGTCTTTAAAAAAATATTTACTGAAATGGAGATATTAAAGACAGATTCGAAGGACGTCGCCTTTATATTATTCTATCCAATTTTCAAGTATGGACTAGGCTTGGTTTTAAAACATTATTTATTTAAATGGAGATATTAAAAAAGAGACAGAAATCAAATTTGACATGCCCCCTTTTTTATGTGGGCTCGAGTTATGACTGATTCGAAAGACGTCTTTATATTATATTATACAATTTTCAATTATGGACTATTTTTGCCTTTAAAACAATATCTATTTAAACAATCAGGCAAGGCTGCCCTCTAACTCCTTTACTCGCTTCGAATGGACTCTGTCGCCTATTAAAGAATCGCATGGATGCTGGCAATCTCAAGGGTCTTTCCCTACCTCTAAACCACGGCCAAATGATTGCGAGACTTTTTGCTGATGACATGAATGCCTTTGTGCATAACGATATAAATAGCATTGAGGTGTTTTGGTGGTGCCTTGACACCTTTTGTGTGGCATCAGGTTCAAAAATCAACCATCCTAAAACTGATTTTAGAGCAATCAGCGGACCTACTCCCCAATTGTTGGTGGATCAGGGGTGTCAACTTATCCCTAGAGGTCAAGTCTTCCGTCTCCTTGGCATTCCGATGTGATTCGACATCTCAATGGACCAACACTAGAACTGGGTGCTATCCAAGCTGGATAGCAAGTTGAATCATTGGAAAGGTATGCAAGTCAACTTGGCAAGATGTGCTATGGTTGTTAACACATTTATGCTATCTACAATTATTTACTTTATCTCGTGTTGGAGACCTAAGGAGAAAGACTTGGCCAAAGTGGAAAGAATCTACAGAAACTTCCTTTGGACTGAGGACCCCAAGAGGAGGGGGATTCCCAAAATCAAATGGGAAACTTGCATTAGCCCTAAAGACTCAAGGGGCTTGGGAATTTTAGATATCGTTGGGTTGGCTGACAAGCTGGCGGCGAAGTGGCTTATCAAGGCTTGGAGCAATAGGGAGTCCTCTTGGGCTAAATTGATCTTCAGAACACGGAAGACCTTACCTTAGTTGGCCATCTTGGTTGGAAGGACATAGGGATTCTCACGCTTTTGTTCTCCCTCCACCTGGTGTCCCCTAAAGGCTCTAGCCTCGTGTGTTCTTTATGGAAGAATTGGAACAAGGTCAAACAGTTCATCAGAATTAGTGATGAGTGGAAGTGGGCAGCTGGGATAAGACAAAATGACTCTATCTGGTTCCCGATCCGCAGCATTAGGGGGTGGAGTCTTGGAACCTCCAAAGTGCAAAGCGATTATGGAACAAGGGGTTCAAACAATGGAAACAACTCTCGAAACAAGAGACTAGCCAGTGGATTAGGTTCAAAGAATTGGATCCGAGACTTAGAGTTACCCTTGAGGAATGGACTCTTCTTCAAAGCCGGTGTTTAGCATGGGACCGCTCAACTACCCGCCTTCTCTGCAGTCAGGATCTTCCTTCGCTGGAGGGCCTCAAATGGAGCAATGGTAAGAAGCTATCCAAAACCCCCAACTTCAAAGAGAACTTAGATGTTCACCACATTCTTAACAAGAGGGATGGTGCCTTTCTTGGACCAAACTACAATGGGAACTAAAATTCATGTCTATTGGCACGCTCTAATTGAGATCAAAAAGTCCGTTCTCATGTGGCAGATCTTGCATAAATGTATCTGGTCCAATGCAAGGGCTAGAAAAATTTGTGGTGTGCCGCCATTGTGCAAGCATTGTTATTGATGCATTGAAGATTTAGTTCACCTGTTCTTCGACTGCCCCAAGTTTCGTGTTATCTAGCGTCACGTGACCCGAGTATTGAGACTCACGAACCAAATCAATTCGCAACAGGAGATGTTGGGTGAGGCAGTCGGCTGCTCTTCGAGGCTATGGAATGCCATCAGGGGTGAGACTCTCTGGAAGATTTGGAGGGAGCGATGTGCTATCAATTTTGGCCAAACTCCTAAGGAATGGTCGATCGAGAAATCCTTGATTCTTCTTGGTAAAAGAATCTCCCGAGATAAGAGATCTCTATGGTTTGGACATCACTGTATTTATCTCCTCAAAAACAACAAGTTGAAACCTAAATGGGTCCCACATGAGGGTGATGATGATTTTATCCACATCATTTGTAATGCCCTCTAGGCTTCCATACTCCTCCCCTGCTTTGTGGGATTTGGGGGGTCCCATGGGCTCTAGTCCCATCCACTTGTAATTTTTCTTCTTTATTTTAATTAAAGTCCAGGAGATTAGGCTAAGGCCGAACTTCCTTTTATTTAAAAAAAAATATCTATTTAAACAGAGATATTAAGAAAAGAGAGAGAAATTAAATTTGACATGCATCCTTCTTCTTTATGTGGGCTCATGTTATGATTGATTCAAGACATGTCGCCTTTATATTATATTTATATCCAATTTTCAAGTATGGACTACAGGCCCTAAATTTGATAGGTAGGACAATATGTCATATCATAGGTAAAATTTTTTTTCTACTCTGAGAGAAAAAAGAAATGAAGTATGTTAATGCTCTAAGGATTTCTTGGATACTTGAACCAACCCTCGAAGTTGAAGATAGTCGTACGTTGAGTCCAGGCTCATTATAACGTTATCTCTTCTATAAGGTCTTGAATACCATTTAATCCCACCCTTTTATTTGTAATTCCAGATCCAACATGTTCCTATTAGCTTTATGAATCTTCTATCCTAGAACTCTCTTGATGTGACAAGGTCACCACAAGCTAAGAGGCAATCTTTATATCTCAAACTTCCTCAAGATCAAGGACCTTCTTACTATAACTAGGGTCATTTGAATTCGAAACCCTAATTTCATGTAATTCTTTGAGAATCATCATCCTTCTTTTAGATTTGACATGTTTGCCCCCTAAGATTGTAATTTCAATCAGGCGATCTGTACAAGAGGCTATTCCAATACAAATACCATCCTCACCTATAGAATGATTGGTAAAATCACAAGTATGATAAGAAGACAAGATATTTAAATTAGAGGTGAGTTTAAAACCACAAAATTTACTTTCTTGGAGATAAATGATGTCAAGAGCCAAAGAATGATCCTTCAATCAACTTTTCATAAGCTTCTCTATGATAGGGTCAATGAAGCTTTGATATGAAGAGAAATAGCTTTAGTTAAACTATAGATTAAGAGAAAATTTAACTGTAATACAGAGAAAACTAAGACAAAGGCAAAAAATGAGTCCTTCATGGGCCTTTTAGATGAAGGAGTGATTAGAGATGAACCAATGTGAAGAGGGTGGTGGACATAGCCTAGTCTCTTAATCCCATAGGGTAGGCATAAGATTCCATGGTTTTTGCGTGGTCAAAGAGGAAAAACCCACCTTGAACGAGTGTTTTTAGCTGTATGAATGGTTTTGGAAGGAATAGGAATGGGACATAGCGCTTAGATTAGCTCTGTGATCCAAAGGTTAAGAATGAGTGACAAAAGTCAAGGCATTGTTGAACATTGGCCCTTGGATTTGAGAGAAAAGAAGGGTTGAGATGTAGTTTGTCATTAAAAATGTGCCTTTTAATCTAGACTCTTGGATTTCTTCTCACATCGGGTGGCATACTTTGAATTTGTCTCATCTTGAGCACCTAGAATCTCTACCATTGGATCAAAAAAGCATCTCATGGCTGAGATTGAGTGGCCAAAAGGCAGAAGCGCCTTTTCTCCTAGTCCCTTGGATCATGGGCTCATCCGACGGCTCACATCTTGAATGGACTTGTGCTCAGCCCCAAATAGAGATCAACATGGGATCTGCCCCCTATCGGATGGGTCTTATTGATTCAATTTTTCTCCTCATCCCCAAATGCAGATGGCCATTGGATTCGACCTCATCCAAGGGTCATAAATCTCGTAGAGAGTTTCACAAAAAAAATCATGAAGTCTTCTCTCTCTCTACTATCTCATTCCATGCATTTAATTGCCTCTCTCTCTCTCTCTCATGTGTTTCAATCTTAGCCATTAAATAGAAGCACCCAAAGGCCAAGAATAGTTGCATCTTAAAATTCAAATAAAAATACGTATCAAATATTATTTGATTGAAGAATACCACTAGTGATTTTCCATGGCCGCTGAAGCTCCTAGAATAAGCTTCTTATTCCCTAAAAATTAGGAATCCTTACAAGGCTCATACAAGGTTCACTTTTTTCCCTAAAAATTAGGAATCCTTACAAGGCTCATACAAGGTTCACTTTTTTCCCTAATGAGAGACAAAGTAGATATTGCAACACTACTAATCAAAATTATTCATCATTTACTATAATTTTTGATGAGTTTAATCAAGGAATGAGAAACTCTCATAGTTTCTTTTCTATTGGATTTAGATGTATCCTGTATCCAGATGTCAAGGCATCATACTGAGCCATAAGAACATCACCAAAATTATCCTTAGAGCAATGAAACTCATTTATTTTATCTTGATCACTTTAATTAAGTTGCTCATCAAAAGTACCATCATCAGTTACTTTTCTTTTATACTCTTCTTCATCCGAGGAGGAATAGAAGGAGTATTGATATTACAAGAGTTGAGGGAAGAACTTTTATTCTTAACCACGTGTACTATCTTTAACCACTTGTAGTGTTTTTAATAACAGCTTTTATTGTAAAAATCATATTGGGTTCTGAATCCAAGTCATTCAAAGGCTTAGAAACATTTTCAAGGGGAAGGTCATAAGAGTTAGCACATTTAGGGTTCTTATTCTTAAAATTTCTTCAGTTAGATTTTTTTTTTAACAGTATTATTCAAAAGTTTATGAGGATCCTTATAACAAGTTTGCGAGCTCTTCTCTTGGAGGGTGCAAAGGCACACACTCTTTTATAAGATGTCCTCGTCTATAAAAATTAAAACAAGCATTATAAAAATTTTGGTATATAATTTTGTATTCATGAAGATGAAAATCATCAAAATTTAACTTCTTTGGAAATATCAACTTCAATCATAATTTGAGGGTTTCATTTAGGTTTATCCGCTTCTAGGTTTTTGGTCTAGGAATTTTCCAATAAACTTACCTAATCCATCAACCCAAGGATAAAAAACAATAGAAAGGTCAAGAAAGTGAATCCATACTACGACCTTTGTTGGCTTTGGCCCCCCACGGTTGAATCCACTATACCAGTTGAAGAAGGACTCCAGAGTATTTCAGATAATCTATTCACCCTATGCAATGACTTGCATAACACTATTATCATCATCAGAGAAGAATAAAAAATAGATATTCAGAAGGTATTGAACATGTTTGATAGTTAAAACTCTACTTTTCTAGTTGACTCACATTCAAAGTTTTAGGGCTTCATGAGACGGCCGTGGACCATGACACATGCTTATGACAACTTTATAGTCCTTTGTCATGGTTGAAGGGCTCTATAAAGACTTTTCTCTATATGAAAGATTGATTACAAGGGCTCTATCATCTATATTATCACATTCAGAATCTATACCAAGCTTCTCGGCATCATCAATCTCTTTAGCATCATTATTACCCATAGTAAAGCTCTAGCGGAGAGATTTTCTACCATCAAAGTGAAATATTGGGTTAGTATTTGTGAGAGGTCTGCGAGCAGCTTAAACAAATGACATGTTTGACATAATACTTTGTTCAGGAGGTGCATGCATTAACCTGACTTTGCGAAAATCCAATCTTGAGGGCCTCTTGAAGGGCGATGCGTTCCCCACGAGGGAAAGAAGGAGACCAAAACGTGCTCATTTGATTCGGTGGAGCATTGAGAATGGAGTAGGTACAAGGAGAGTTGAAATGAAAGCTTCACAAAGTAGCACAACATGCAAGGAGAGTTGAAATGAAAGCTTCACAAAGTAGCACAACATGCAAGAGAGAGTAGGGCTTCCCACTAGTTCTCCTCTCCCTTCGTGGCTATTGATTTTTGTACTGACAGGTAAAATGTTGCTACTACTTTATATATACATTATTAATTTTTCAAGTATTTTTAGCGATCATTGTCCTTAATCACGAGCTCCTAATATATGCCTCTGAATTGATTTGATCAACCTCCCATAGCTTTCATCCTTCTTGTTCTCAACTTGGTGTCTTGAACACTTGTTCTCAATCTTGGTGTGTTGAACATTCTTTTTCATAATCTTGGTGTCTTGAACACTTTTGTTCATAACCTTGGTGTCTTGAACCCTTCTTCTCAACCTAACTATCTTGAACATGGTTCTAACCAATGTTAGGTGTCTTTGAACGTGAATCTATTGCATCCATAGAGAAATTCGATTTTAAGAGCTTTTCAACAATACCTTACATGTTTGAATTGGATCTAGAAATTGAGAGATACACTCCAATGTTTAATGTTTCAAAGCGATGCACGCTATTTTTTTGTACCCTTTCAAATACAAAGTGCCGAAGAGCCTTTCCTAGAGGCCTGACCATGAACCTTGTGGAATCTATCCACCTTGTATAAACTTACTTCCTAGGCTTTGATATCAATTCTTGTATCAAATTAGAATTGTACTCATGACTTCTTAAAACCAAACCGGAAACCTTCATATCACCAGTTTTCTAAGCCTCTAAGATTTCCAAACCACCTGTATTCTTGGGAAGAACATAGAAATTCCATGGGACTTTACTATCTATTACTGGCTTGACCTTCTCATCAAGACTCCTGGATTTTTGAAGATCAGTGATGAGTGGAAGTAGGCAACTGGGATAAGACAAAATGACTCTATCTGGTTCCCAATCATCGGCATTAGGGGGTGGAGTCTTGGAACCTCCAAACTACTAAGCGGCTATGGAACAAGGGGTTCAAACAGTGGAAACAGCTCTGGAAACAAGAGACCGGCTAGTGGATCAGGTTCAAGGACTTTGACAAGAGACATAGAGTTACCCTTAGACTTGAGACATAGAGTTACGCGTGAGACCGCTCAACTACCCGCCTTCTCTGCGGACATGATCTTCCTTGCCTGGAGGGCTTCAAATGGAGCAATGGTAAGAAACTATCCAGAATCCCCAACTTCAAAGAGAACTTAGATGGTCATCACACCCTTAACAAGATGTGGTGCGTTTCTTGGACCAAATTTCGATGGGAACTAAAGTTCATGTCTATTTGGCACCCCCCAATTGAGATAACAAAGTCCATTCTCATGTGGCAGATCTTACATAAGGGTATCTGGTCCAATGCAAGGGCTAAAATTTGTGGTGTGCCTCCATGGTGCAAGCATTGCCAACGATGCATCGAAGGTTTAGTTCACCTTTTCTTCGTTTGCCCAAAGTCCCGTGTTATCTGGCATCACGTGACGCGGGTATTGAGGCTCACAAACCAAATCAATTGGCATCAGGTGCTGTTGGGTGAGGCAGTGGGCTGCTCATCAAGGCTGTGGAATACCATCAAGGGTGAGACTCTTTGGAAGATTTGGAGGGAGTGATGTGCTGTCAATTTTGGCCAAACCCCAAAGGAATGGTCGATTGAGAAATCCTTCTTTCTTCTAGGTTAAAGAATCTCCCGAGATAAGAGATCTCCATCGTTTAGGCGTCATTGTATCCATCGAAGATAACGAGCTCAAACCCAAATGGGTCTTGCATGAGGGAGATGATAGATTTGTCCGCCTCATTTGTAATGCCCTCGCATTGTGGGATTTGGAGGGTCCCATGGGCACTAGTCGCATTCACTTGTAACTTTTTCTTTATTTTAATTAAAGTCCGGAAGAATAGGCCAACGCAGAACTTCCTTTATTAGAAAAAAAAGACCCCTGGATTTTGGACGTCCACGGAACTTTACGTTGAAAAAGTGAATCCATTATTTTCTCTCTTGTCGTCTAGCACGTGTCACCTTGTGTGTTTGAATCCTCTTCGACTTACAACTAAGGGCTTTTTTGTTTACTTTTCAAATGTAAATTACGTTATAAAAAAGAAATGGGCCTGACTTTCAATGGCGCGAGTCATTTCAATTTGTGGACATTTTTGTTCTATTCTGCTTCTCTTGAAGAGTTCGTCGGTAGCTCCAAACAAATTAATGCTGAAAGAAAATTTCCGCGGAAGGGTAATGCGAGCGCCCTTCATCGTATTTTTCTTCTTTCTGAAGAGCTAAACAAGGAAAAAGGAAAAGGAACTTAAAAAATCGCTTATTTCTAAGAAGAAGCAAGTTGTACAATGATTATTTAACTCTTTTGCTATCTCTTAAGCTATTCACAAGTTCTTCAAATATGCTGTTTTTTTACTCGTTGTTAAACGTCTAGGAAACTGTCTCCCAGTGTCATTCAAGGTGCATCAAAAGTGACCTTTGCAAACATCATTTCGAACCGGTGATTACTTAGTACCACGTCAATTTAGGGACACACAACGTTTTTTTTCGGTGACATTGAGGATTTTCATTGTCTTTAACTTACCGAAAATATAGTCTCATAAGCTTTCCAATGATCTAAAAGCTATTAGAAACGGGAAACAATTGACCTTTCTGTGCAACTTCCATAATTTGACAACTGTTGAGATGGAGTTATCAAATTTGTAGATGCTCTTTTGTTTACAAAACGCTTCCGTATATGGCATGGAAATGTATCTCCATTTGTTATGTTCTATAAAATTTTATAGTTATTGATGATGGCTAGAAAAAGCAGATTATAGTTTACTCTGATTCATTAAATTGTTCTAATTGTGTCAATTGCAAGTACACATGCTTCTTTTTTTTTTACAGAGCTTAGATGACATTACAAAGAAGGTTAATTACCCTCTCATCACCCTCATGTGGGGCCCACTTGGGTTTAAGCTTGTTATCGATCAAAAGGAGTACTTGATGATGCCTAAAGGGGGGGGGGGATTTTTTACCCTTGTGGGATTTGGGGGGTCCCGTGGGCACTAGTCCCCTTCTCTTGTACTTTTCTTTATTTAATTCAAGTCCGGAGAGTAGGCTAATGCCGAACTTCCTTTATATTATATAAAAAAAAAAAGGTACACAAGCTTCTATAGGGGTTCACTAATAGGAAAACCACACAGATTGTATATATTCTTGATAAAGAGGTAAATATTTCCTACGTCTATCTTTTCGTTGGCGTATTATAAAGGTGAGGAATGAGTGCATTTAAGCGCGGATGACATGGATGAGCGCATGTGCACGTCGACATGCACCGCTTGCACCGCTATGTTAACTTGTTTGTATAGATGAAGCATGATGGCATAGGGACACCTCTGTGTCATTGAGTATTAAGACTAGACGACAAGATGTTTAAAACGAGCACATAGAATTGAAACAATGTGTGAAAGATAGGAGAACGTATGTAGGGGAATATTGTTCATGGACTTAAATGAATATAAATAAAAACGGATTTAGAAATCAATCTTACGGATATTAGGGAGATTATGGGGTTTCTCCTAGAAATTCGATAGCACTCTAAGAGGAGAACATCCTAGTTAAGGGTTAGAGCCTTTAGGAGAGTTTCACAATATCGATATAAGAGTATGGGATATCACAAGAAGTGGGCAATATTAGTCTACAAGGTCACTTGACAAAAATGGTGAAGCATATTTACTTAGTCATTAGAAGAGAATAAGTTTTAAGGATCAACAATGGGTGTTTATTCTTTCAAACGATTACTTAGGAATAGAAATTAGCTCTACGTCCTAGGGCAGAAAACCTGAAGGAGGAGAGTTTTTCGTACTCAGAAATTTAAAACAGCTCAAGGAATAATTCGATATATAGTGCTTTCTGAAATAATATTCATATTTAAGCCATAAAATAACATCATAATACGATGTCACAAGATGTCGAGATGCATTTCAAATACCTTTGAATGTGTTATCACATTGGAATAAGTCCATTTCTCTAATATGAATTTAGTCATGAAAAAGAAACGGGCCTGACTTTCAATGGCGCTAGTCGTTTCCAATTTGTGAGCATTTTTGTTTTGTTTTGCTTTTCTTGTAGACTTTGTAGCTAGCACTAACACAAATTGATGCTTACAGAAGATTCGCACGAAATGGGCACGCGAGCATCCCTTTTTTGTTCTACTTTTTGGAGAGACAAAAAACATAGACATTACATGTCAAGGCTTTTTGTTATTATAAACATAGGGGGTGAAACTAGATACTTACCCGGGTGATCATACGGAACATAAAAGGTACCTATGCCTACGTACCTACTCTTAGAAACGAGTATTCAAGAAAGGTGAACATATGTTACCTACCTTAAGAGTTAAGGCTCAGGAGTAGGATGAGTGGATATGAGCCCTCACATCCTAGACTACGATTCTTCAGGGAGAAATAGTGGGTGAGAAAGCATTGGAGGAGGTAGCTTCTCAACAAAATACACACAGCTATATATATATATATATATATATATATATATATATATATATATATATATATATATATATATATATATATATATACACACACACGTGTGTGTGTGAGATTGCTTATGGGGCGATGCTTTGATCTTCAATCATCTGTATGAGTCTCCTTCACATGATACGACTAGAGGTGTCTCTGCCTATTTCACAATATAAAAGATATCTACACGTAAGTGCTAGTATTTGACATGGTCAACACAGCTTATACATAACAACTAACTCTTCCTTCTACATACATATCTACACGTAAGTGCTAGTATTTGACATGGTCAACACCTTATGATCCCAAACTCTCCCCTTACGTGTTTCAGTCCTCTTTGACTTACTCACAACTGACAAGAGCTTTTGTTTCTCTTTTTCTGTCATATGAATTCCGTTATGAAATAAAAATGGGGTTGGATTTAAATGCATTTTTGTTCTGAGTTTGCTTTTCTCTGTAGAATGCGTAGCGAAGTCTTAAAATTTTTGATGCTTCGAAAGGGTAGCACGAGAGCCCTTCATCTACTTTTAGGAGCTTTGGATGTCGCCTATCTCGTTTGCTCTTCAAAAGATTTGAGTAGAGTTACAAGAATAAAAAGAATGTCATTCCTCTGCTTCCAACAAATCCACATATGAGATTATTTTCGAATATTCCACAGACATTTTTATATTGCTATACATTCATAAATAAGAGTTTCCTTGTAATTGAGCATTCCAAAAATTCTATGTGTGTCGGGGATCTTTAGGCCTCGGAGATTCTGGGCAATTGATTAATAAGTTAGGAGTTTCTTCAATGCCATGGTAGTCTCACATTTGTCCTGCCCCTTTCTAGCCTTTTCAAATCATTCTGGATTCCAAAGAAGGAAGCTTAGCTTTCCCTCTAATGACAAGTACTAAAAACAAGAACCTATAGTCCCACTATTTGATAGTCAAGTTAACGTTCAACTTCTCTTTGATCATTTATCTATGATTTCCTTGTATTGTCAATGTTGTTGATGAGTTCTAGGTATGTGTTTGAGAAAATTTGTTAGGGTAATCTTTTATATTTTATTACAAATCGTAAAGAGTTTGTCATGCACTTGAATAAATAACTACAACATTTGGTTGACTTAATCTTTTCAGTAGTCCTTAATTTTCTAAGAACCATATCATGAACAGACAAATCATCCCATGAGGGATACCCTTCTTTGAAAAAACTATGAACTTTTTTTCCATATCAAAATCCTTTTGTATATGAGATCCAATCAAACTAGGGACAAACATAGATAAGAAAATTACTGTTGAACACGAATCCAATATATATATTATTGTTTGATCTCACCTTCGACCAAGAACTTCAATATTAAGGTATGCCTTTAATACCACATCAATCAAAAGTCCTACCAGATAGCAGATTCCTATTTTTATGTCCTTCAACATTTTACAACCATATAAACGAAACTAATTAACATTTCTTTGAAGTTGCCACCATAACTGAGGCTTCTTAAAACCGAATCGAAAACCATCATATTAGCAAGTTTCTAAGGATCTAAGATTCCCACACCACCCATATTCTTGGGAAGAACATACATATCCATGAAACTTTAATATTTATTGTCTGCTAGTCAATACTTCCACAAACAAATTTCTTTAATTATACGAATAACTTGAATCATTTGATATTGAAGGGTTTCTATCAAGAAATAAATTATATATTCCTAACAATGATACAATAAGCGAATACATCGATTCTCCTACTGATGTTTGGTTGAAGAAAACTCCATTTATGTGAATTTCTTGTAAATGAAAAGCTAGCCTATTGCCATCTTTAACTACATGTGACTTGAAATGTGAGATCAACAAGCTCTCAACATGGTTGGAAAATAAAAATGATCAAATATAATAAAAAAGATCACTTCTTGGCGGAACCTGCTTAGAGTTGTGGGAAGTCATATGTTTTTCTCTTATAACTCTCTGTATACTCATTAGTTGATTGAAATCTCTTGAATCATAGTTCTTAAAACTTTCATTAATGATTTAAGAGAATCAAAAAGCCACTACTTGCGTGGTTCAGATCATTTCATAATATTCTCAATCAAACTTTAATAAATTCCTCACTTTCCTAGATTAGAGGGAAATAGATTTCACCACATGTAACTCAATCCCGCATGAATTAGAGATTCAAATTCAAATCCAATATTGGTGGGAACTCACGAAGGGATATATAGAATTGTATATAAACACTCTATACACGTACAAAAGGGAGAGAAGAGAACTCAAATGACTTGAGTTCAACTTGTGCATGCTACTTTTCTCTGCATCTCTTTCTCCAAAGTATATAGACTTGTAGAGATTGAATCTCATTCCTTAGAGGTACAATGCTCATGAAAAAAGTTTCATTAGAAAGGTATCAGTTCTTGAGTTACGCATATAAATTTTAGTACCATTTGGATTTATATTTTGTGAGAAATTGATGATTGTAGCTCTCGAGGTCATTCTCTACACATTCCTGGAATGTCGTGGTGACACCCTCTCAATGCTAAAACTTTAATCATATCATGGCTGAAGTATTTCGATGATGATCACCATCGTGCATTCTCCTTTTCGAGATCTCTATGACAATATCCTGGGAGTAGAAAATCGAGCTACTAGGGCTGCACACTATACTCCGCACAAAGACTGCAGAATACGTAGAAAAACACAATACACAAGGAGCACAAAGTTGGACTTCTTAGGTCTTACAAACGCGCTCAAACTTACACTCTGTGACTGACCATGCCACTATATGTCTTATTGAACAACATATACAAAGAAGTGTCCGGTGGCCATTTGGCCTTTCACATGGACACTAAGGTTAACAATCTCCCACTAAAGGCCAATATGGCCAAAGGAAAGTATGGGAGAAAAATAAAGGATGATAAAGAATACCTGAGTGTAAGTATGCAAACTATACCTCCAATCTGATGGGCATGTTACACAGTATAGAAGTGACTACGTAAGATAATGAATCAAGTAACCCCCATCAGGTGACAACAATGTCGAAAGTTATCCTGTGGTAGAGCTTAAGTCAAAGCATCTGCAACATTATCTTAATTGTGAAACTTCTCAAGAATAATGCACTTAGTGGCTAAGCAATCTCTAATGAAGTGATACCTCACCTCAATGTGCTTGGTCTTTGCATGATAGACCGTATTCTTAGCCAAATCAATGGCACTCTCACTATCACTAAGAAAACGAGGTACATGCTGAGGTAAACCCATATCACAAGCAAGAAGAGAAAGCCACAATGCTTCCTTACAGGCCTCACTTGTTGCAACATACTTTGCATCTCTGTTGGAAATAGTTGTACATTCTTGAAGACAGGATTTCCAAGAGATAGCACCTCCAGCAAAATGAAAAATGTACCCTGATGTAGACTTATGATTGTCTACAGAACTAGCATAGTCAGAATATGTGTAACCAATAATGGATGCTTTTCCTCTACCTAAGCATAAACACTTGTCCTTAGTGCCACTCAGATATCTTAAAATCATCTGTACTACTTCCCAATGTTTCTTGCGAGGATTAGACATATATCTGCTCACACATCCAACTACAAATGCAATGTCTAGTCTCGTAGCTACCATAGCATACATGAGACTAGCAGCAACAGAGTAATGGGGAACATTTGTTCAGGAATTCCTTTCATCATCTGATTTGGGGCAATCATCCTTGGTCAATTTCACATATGTGGGTAAAGGTGTACTCAATGCCTTTCTACCCTGCCTATTGAACCTATAAACTACTTTGGATATGTACTCACTTTGAGACAAGTATATGCATCTTTTACTCCTATCATGAGTAATGTGCATGCCAAGAATATGTTTCGCATCCCCCAAATCCTTCATACCAAATGTCTCACTCAACTTATTTCATCGACATAGAGTATCAAGCATATCAAGCTGCCATCTGAGCATCTCTGTCTAGAGACAATGATGCTCATTACTTTGAGAATAGCCTTGAGACTTAGTAAAAGCATCAAACTTTTGGTACCATTGTCTAGGGGATACTTTATGTCCATACAAGCTCTTCTTAAGCTTACAAACTAAACTTTGCTTCATAACCCTCTGGTTGTTCCATATAGATCTCATCGGTAAGATTTGTAGACTCTTTGTAGATCATTTGGAGGTTGAGAGGCTATTTTTTTAATGAAATGTCAATGTATGAACTTATGCCTGGTTGTACAACACTACCACACATCATGTTCAATGAGAAAAATAATCAATATGAAGCTATGATTATGGCACTATAGAGTCATGTAAATATACTTTGCATGCGTCAGGTGCTTGCACCACATTAATGGAGATCATTGAAGCCAAAGCAAGTAATAGAGGAATAGAGATGGGCATCTCATTCTCAACACTCTACACTCTTGCATAGAAGTTCAACACCCACATTGCATTCAAGATTAATGACTATGTAAGGATCTAGATCGAATCCACAGAGAGGCATGGCATATTTCACTACCTCTAATTGATGGACAAGGTGTATAGTGTATTAGAGGAGTATAACTATGTAGATAAAGAGAACATGTGCAGCATGGAGAAACTATAGGTTGCACACTCCGTTCAACTCATGGTATGTTTGTAGTGCAAAAGAGTGATGCATGAAATGAATATATATCCAAATAGCATCTTTGGAAGTAAAACTATCTTGTAATTCTGAAAGCCAATGTGCTTGGGATCTAGAGGTGCTCATGTTCATTGAGGAGAGTCTTACGAAGTGGCTCTATTTTTTTGATGCATATGTTCAATGATGAGAAGACGGTGTGCAAAAAGTCTACCTTGCTATTCTTTATAGCATGGCTCTATATGACCTCATCCATTATGTCATATTGCACAAGTCATATTGCAAAAGTCCTTTCCAAAGAGAGGGGAAAAGGAAATCCTTCTTTGAAGCTATACACAAAACAAGAAAATTCACTAGATATTCAAGATATAGTGCACATACCCAAAATTTCATTACACACCATTGATTTCTATGAGCTTGCTTAGTCGTTATTATATTTATGTATTCCATCACATCGGTGTGTTTGTAATTTCACTAAGAAGAGGACTTAGTTGAGCACAACATTACGCAAAAAACTAGGATATAGTTTTCATATGTATTCAACTTTGTACTTAAGGATAGAAACTTGACATGTGATGCCTTGTATTGGCAATGATTAGGCAAGCCCCATGTAAAGGGAGTAGACACTACCACAACAAAGTCGCAGGACCTTCCCTATGACTTGCACAAATATGGGCCTCATCAAGCCAAATGATTAGTCAAATAAATCCAAAAGCACTACCTACCCTAGGCTATAAACCCTTGTATCCACAGATCCCATATGTCCCTATATTCCCAAAGCCACTTGGATCCCAAATGTCAAAGTATATGCCTTGGCATCCCATATGTTCTATTCTTTGAGCGATTCCATATGTCCCACCACCATGGATCCCATATGTCCACCGATACAAAAAACACATGTATGCCATATGTCCATGAAAACCAAAGGATGCTATATGTCCCACACTTGGATGCCATATGTCGAAGCTATGTCTAAGGATCCTACATGTCCTTAGATTTAAAACCCCATGGACTAAGTGATCCATGCAAATTGTGTTTTATCCAAAGCTACTTTCATTCTCATGCAAGTGCATTTATCCCACATGCAAGGAATTTTCCCAAAATCCATATAAGAAAGCCCTCCCTTAACTCCTTACGAGCTCATTCTCTCACGCTTTTGGCAAGAGTTCCCTCACCCTCCTCATGCAGTCTCCATGCTCATAGAGCATTGTATGTAATCATTTACAATTTAATTCATTCATCATGTTTTGTTAACTTTTGTTTCTTCCTCCTTAACTTTATAGATGTATTGATATGAGTAGAGTACAAGTAGTGCTTTGTTATTTCAACATGGTATCAGAGCATACATTTATTGCTTTTCCTTTTGCATTTTGTTTCATTAGTTTCATCACTATCATATTCTCCCTCCCTCCCATTTCACATCTTTCTCAATAGGAGTGTTTTTCAGTACTATTTCCGTTATCATTAAACACGTTCATCATTTTAGTTTGTTTATTTTGAGATCTACTAGAAAATGCATAGTATGTTTTGCATCCCTTGTTTATTAATATTGCATCTTCAATGTCCCTTTTTATAGAATAATGTGCTTCTAAGTACCCTCTTCCTCAAGAAGTAGTGCTCATAAGCACTTCTGATCAACAAAGGACCTACTTTAGTGTAAACTATCTCTTTGCCTCTACCACATCGAAGGAGATGGAAAACTTATGAAAGTTGTGATGATCTCCAACTCAAAGCTGAGAAGCCCTCTACAACAACCACATGGTTAAGAAGATGAAGGTTTTGCCTATTTATTTTCCACATCCTGAGTCAAGCTAAAGAGAGTGTTTTCAAGGATTGGAAGTGAATCTTAGGTCATTGATATATCATCAAAATCTTGACATAAGCTCCATCAATCTTAGTAAGGTTTTTGATTCTCACTCTTATATATATATATATATATATATATATATATATATATATATATATATATATATATATATATATATATATATATATATATATATATATATATATATATATATATATATATATATATATAAATATACACAGTGAGTGTGTTTGTCTGTGTGTAAAATGCAAGCTAATTGCATGAGTGAATACGCATAGAACTAGGTAGTCTCAGGAACCAAAAGAAGTGCAAAGAAGGAAGATTCTAAGGCTGCAAAGTCTTCACTACACACCATTTCCAAGTTGATAGGCTACTTTCTTGTCGAGTAGCAATGTATGAGTTTCTACTTACTTGTACAACACTACCACACATCATGTTCAGTGAGATAGATAATCAATACCTATAGGTATGATTATGGTGCTACAAAATCATGTAAATATAGTTCCTATTCTTTAGGTATTGTAGCACAACAATCGAGATCATTGTAGCCCAAGTGACTAATGGAGGAATACAGAGGGGCATCTCATTCTCAACACTTTACACTATTGCATAAAAGTTCAACAGTAGTGTTTCACTCAAGATTAATGAACATGTATGGATCTAGCTTAAATCCATAGAGAAGCACAAAATATTCCACTACCTTTAATGATCAACAAGTGCATAGCCTCTGAAAGAAGTAGAAGTATGTAGATGAAGAGAAGATGTGGGCCATGGAGAAACTATAGGTTGCACACTTCCTTCAACTCATGGTAACTCTTTAGTGCACAAGAGCCATGCAAGAGATGAATATAGATCAACATACCATACTCCGAAGTAGAAATATTATATCATCCTACAACCAGACTGCTTGGGCTCGAGAGAATCTCATGCTCTTTTAGGAGAGATCATATGAAGTGGCTCTATTCATCTGATGTGGAGCTCCAACAATAAACAAAATATGGATATCTAGAGAGTCTAGCTGGCTATTCAATTCAGCATGCATCTATATGACCTCAACCATTATGTCATACTATGAAAGTCATATTGCAAACATCCTTTTGAGAAAGAGGGGATAACGAAATGTTTCTTTGAACATGGATGCAAACCAATAAAATGGGCTGATATATTCCTGCTGTAGTGCACACACTCAAACATTCATCAGACACCATTGATTTCTACAAACTTACTAATTCATTATTATGCTTATGTATTCAATCACATTGATGTGTTTTTCCTATCACTAAGAAGATGAATTAGGTTAGCACACCATTATGCAAAAACCTAGGAAGTAATTTTCATATGTATTCACCTTTGTTCTTACAAATACAAACTTCCTGTGTGATGGATTGTATTGGCAAACTTTAGGTAGCCCTATATAAAGGGAGTACACATTACCACAACAAAGTGGTAAGACCTTCCCTATGGCTTCCAATTATATAAACTTTATCAAACCAAATGATTATTCAAATAAATTGAAGAGCACTACTTACCCTATGTTGGAAACCCTTGTACATGTCTAGGGATCCCATGTGTACCTAGATCCCCAAAACCACTTCAATCCCAAATATCCACGTATATGTCTTAGGATCCCATATGTCCCAAGATCCAAGGGATGTCGTATGTCCCATTACCATGGATCCCATATGTCCATAGATACAAAACCTACATGGATCACATATCTCCATGAAAACTAAGGGATGCCATATTTCCTACACTTAGAAGCCATATGTAAAAGATATGTCTAAGGATCCCATATTTCCTTAGATCTGAAACACCCAATGGACTAAGTGATTCCATATGCCACTAGTACCCCATATAAAAAACAAAACGGGCATCACATCAAGGGGGATGTTGAGAGTTCCATGCTCCACCCCTTTGTCCAAAGCTAGTTTCATTCTCATGCTATTCCATTTATCCCCTATGCAAGGACATTCTCGCAAACACCATATAAGCAAGGCCTCCTTTCACTCCTCACAAGATCATTCACAAAAGCTCTTGGAAACAGTACCCTAACTCTGCGAATGAATTCTCCATGCTCAACGAGCGTCTTATGTAAGTGAGTTCCAATTTAATCCATTTATCATGTTTTGTAATCTTTGATTTCCTCCTCCTTAGCTTGTTAGATGTGTGCATGTGAGTAGAGTAGGAGTAGTGCTTTGTTATTTCAACAAAATGCTTATGATCAAGTGCTCCTTGAAAAGATAACCAATTTAAATGAGGCCTAGAGAACTAAGCATTTTAAGTGGTATGTTTCAACCATAAATAACAAGTTTCATGAACTAGCTTATGTGAAAAGCATTTTGTTTTGGGCCAATTGTTTCTCAATGATCCTCCAAAGTACCTAGGGTGTCTTATTACATCAACTTGAATCATATGAGGAGTATGAAAGTTTCCAATAGTTGAGGGGCAGGTCTTGTGTTGGTTAGCTAGACAAAACTTCAACATCTTCAACCACATATTTCTACTAATATCAAATATCAAGTACTTTCATTAAATATCCCACTTTTTGAACTAAAATAGGAACCTCGCTACTTAAAAGTAAAAAGCACATGCTTGGACAGAAAATTTATAAAACCGCATTATAACTCTCTCTTAATTTTTTTGTATTTTCCGTGATATAATTTGAAGCACACTTTCAAAAGAAACAACAGAAAGCACATTCTTATAAGAAGCTCTAACATCGTTTTTACCATGGCATATCTTATTAATACTCACATTAAAAAATAAAGTAAAGGAAAATACTCAGCTTCTTCAACAAGAGAAAGCGTATCTTTCATATAATCATTCGAAGACATTAGTCCTACACCATAGATCTAGAAGACACATATCATAATTTATATCTTTAAGTTTAGTTTGCTACATGTGCAGTTCGATAATCTTTCCCAACATCATCACATAAATTTACAAATAGAAGAGAAGCTTAAACATTAAATGCTCATGGATTTTAATGCGTTCACAGTTACTAAAAACTATAGCAAAGGCAATATAAATAACTCGGAGAGACAATACCAAAGAAGGCATGCAAAATAGTTATAATTTCATAACGGAACTAGTTCCATTCAAGGTCTGCAAAATAAATTCTCATTCTATCCTATCATATGCCATGGAAAAATAGTAATCTCAACCATGTCCTTTAACATAACTTATAGCTTCCGAAAGCCTAACTATAGGATCTAGTATGAGTCTACCTCTAAGAAAGCCGTTGTTGATCAAAAGGAAGGAAAGATTTCCAATTTTCTTTTGAAAAATGATTTCGATGATTATCGACTGATTCTTCGAGCCAAGGAAGAAAAAGAAAACCATTTTGTGAATGGAAGTCCCATAGTTGGCTCATTTATTGGATCAGATTGATTCGTCATTTGCTGAAAATGTTTTGCCACACTAAGAGAAGATACAAGTTCATAAACTCCTTCGATTCATTGTTAAATTCAATCGAATGCAATCCAAGCTAGGATACCTACCATTGTTGGGGTTGCTAATTGTTTCCTTGAGCTCGTCAAGAGAGAAGAAAACCTAAGCTTCTGGCTGTTTTCTTCAGGAACACTTTTCTTTGTTATCATTGAAATTGATTCTCTAGCCAATGAAATAGCATCCCCTCTCTTGTTAACATGTAAAAGACGTCTTTACCAACATGGAAATTCTCCTTAGTGTACAATGCCATTTTCACCATTACGCTTCCCTAAGTTATCGAGTCTTTGGCTTTTTTCCTTTCGATGAGATCAAACATATCTGTGTTAGGTTCTTCCATTTTCTAGCTTAGAATCTCTTATGTAAAATAGAGAACTATTAGAACTGAACGAGTATTCTTTTAAAAGGCTATACTTCAGGTCCACAAGATTTTTCTTATTGCCATTAAATATGTGAAGATCATCCTCATGTTTGAAGATCCTGCTACAATGAACTACATCTGGATTCAAAATATTGAGAATCAGTTAGTGACTGAGAATCACTCTAAGTCACCAAAAATCTAAAGGTTTCATCAACTGAATAAAACATCGACAAGACGAATTGGCTCTTGTTGGTGTTGTAATAACAATGGAAGAAGGGCCTGCAAATGTGTTCAAATTCTTCCTATAAAATCTGATGCGCTTATAACTTCCCTTTGCACTAATTTTATAACCTCTCCTCTTACCTTTCAAGAATTTTTGGAATGCTCCCAAAAAAATAAATTCATTTGAAGAATAGGAAAGGTTCAAATGATTCAAAGTTATAATAAACTGGAAAGGCCAAAGGTTCCTTCGATAGATCAAAGACGAATCCAAAGAAGAAGATGTTCACTAGAAGCTATCTGTGATGCAAAAATAATATGTTGTTCAATATGATCATAATAGAGACGATAATAGTTGTTCTTAGTGCTCTCGAATCTCCAAAATAAGTTTCCTTATCATAGTGAGCAATTTTGTATTGGTACTTTCTGCTAGTCTTTTGCCTCTCAAGTGCTAAAGCGCGTTGTTCTTGTGGGTTATATTGAAATACATAGTCAAGTCTCTAGCTGAGTCGTTTGTAAAATGAGAATCATGCTCAAAAACAATCTCTAGAGGTGACCCAAAATGATTAAATACTTCGTTGATAAGTAATGTGGCAACAATTGTAGAACTACTGCTATCAAGCGGGTGGAATAATGGGTGTAGGTTAAGATATGTTGTCTATTATAAAGATCGCTAGTGAACGGATGCATCAAGCAATAAGAGTGGTTGTAATGGAAATCATTTATTAGGTGAAGGTTGTCTTATATGCTCACAAGGGCGACATGTGAAAGTATACTAGTGAGTGTCTTTATGAATTGTCGGCCACCAAAGGCTTCTTTGTATGTTTTTACTTAAGGGTAACTAGGTAGAGAAATTATCACCTATAGGGTGCATATGGGCCATATATAAGACAGATTGTACCTTGTGCATCGGAACACACTAGAGCAAAGCTTTAAACTAGTCTTGATAATATAATTGATCACGAATAATAAATAATATGCAACTATAGTAAGATCATTTCTTCTTGAATACTAGGGACACGATCCCTAGTAGGATTCCCATCAAAATGAGTGTATATATAGTATGTAGTAAGTGTTAGCTAAATCCCAACATACCGTAGGTTGATCTAGTTAAATCATACAAATAGACGTGCTAAAAAGAGGCATCAGAGTCGGTATGAACTTCATGCCAGTCAAGGTTTGAAAGGAAATTATCTATGACTTGAGATAAACCCATTTTGTGGCTACTATCATAATCAAATTCATGAAGTAAAAGAACCCATCGAGCCAATTCTATTGCTTCACAAGGTAAGGCAAAGATGAATGATGAACGTGAAGATTAAATCTATGATTTATCAAATAATTTCTAAATTTTTTAATAGACTATATCAGGAGATTTCCCCTTTGTAATGAAATAGTTGTGTCTAGTTGGGACCAAGTGACGACTAGCATAGTAGATGGATCGGTACTATGTATCCATTTTCTATGTCAAGATGATACCAATGGTAATACCAAAAGCATCAATGAACACATGGAAGGGTTTCTTCCAGTTCCGTTCTTGCGGAATTGGTGCCTCACTTTGTAGAGACTAGCATAGTAGATGGATCGGTATTATGTATCGATTTGCTATGTTGGCCTTGACATCAGATCTAGTTGATAAGTCATAATACATCTTTGGGTGATTTAGGCAGTGTTGCATCTATTATTTCATTTTCTTTATTTTGATCTACTTCTATATCTTGCCTAGAAATGAAGTTTCTTTAAT
The DNA here is from genome assembly GCA_020310875.1 of Ceratopteris richardii. Classification (NCBI taxonomy): domain Eukaryota; kingdom Viridiplantae; phylum Streptophyta; class Polypodiopsida; order Polypodiales; family Pteridaceae; genus Ceratopteris; species Ceratopteris richardii. The sequence goes on along the minus strand of CM035422.1, from coordinate 113,781,594 downwards.
AACTTTCCACACAAATAGAACACTCTAATTTGTTAAAATTTAAACATAGATAATATTATATACACTTTTGAAGCAGAATCTTAGGTGCTCCAAGTGGTCAATGTATTCACTAGATACAAAAAAAATAATCCAAATGTACCCTCATGAAACTATTTAAGTAAGGAAAAAAATTTCTCCTGAATACACCTTTGAAAGGTGCTTGGAGCATTGTGGAGACCAAACCACATTACGCGAGATGCGCATACACTCCATAGATCAAATGAAGGCAATCTCCGAGATTTCTTACTCAACCATCCTTACTTGATGGTATCCCCTATCGCCATTACAGAACAAATAGATTTCTTAGTTGGGTACCTCATCCAACATGCTCTCTAGAAAGTTTAATCAAGAGAGATTTGGTACTATCACTGCATTTAATTTTTAGCAATCTAGAAAAGATCCTAATTGTTTCTTCTTCTTCGGGACAATAACGATCGTTGAAATCCATTCTACATGTTCTATGGGCACAATATATCCTACTTTTAATAATTTTTCAATCTCGAATTTTATTTGCTAGGCATAGTTTGGTTTCATTCTATGACTAACTTGCTTAGTAGAATACGCATTTAGTTTGAAAATGACTTTATGTTGGTAAATACATGGGTTAGGAACGTTCATGTCCCGATAGGCCAAGGTAAAATGTGAACCAAATTCCTCATTCATATTATCACAGATCTTCATGGATCGATGAGATTCGCGGGTGCATAAATCATAGATAACCTTTTTTCTCATAATTTTTTGTCTTCTCATACATAAGTTTGATGCTTCTTTTCTGATATCGGAAAATGGTAAGTCTCCGAAATATGTTTTGGTTCCTCTAGGATTGTAGTAATAGTGCAGACACTTCTTGCGCTCTAGCCAAAAGTGTTATTAAAGTGAACTATGCCTAGTGACCAGTGGTCTTTATTTGGTTCTAAAAAGGTGGTCTTCTCATCATCTATCAGACTCTCTGGCATATTTACTATCTTCGCCAGCTAGGAAAGATGGTTAAATTCATGGGATGTGATATCATCTAGTAGTATGGCGTAGTTTAGGTTGTTATACATAACAATAACTTGATGGGAGGACAAGTCCTACATCACTCTTTCTTTCCTAACCGAGGGTCTACCGAAGAACAGATTGTAATGCAGACTTGAATCTCGGAGACTTACTACAAAAGCATTAGAAATGTAGCTCAATGTACTCAATAGGTCCATTGTATATTGTATTTATCTCCTCGAAAACAACAAGTTGAAACCCAAATGGGTCCCACATGAGGGTGATGATAATTTTATCCGCCTCATTTGTAATGCCCTGTAGCTTGCCATACTCCTCCCTTGCATTGTGGGATTTGAAGGGTCCCATGGGCACTAGTCCCATTCACTTGTAACTTTTTCTCTTTATTATAATTAAATTCCGGGAGATTAGGCTAAGGCCGAACTTCCTTTATTTAAAAAAAAAAAAACTAGGTTTACTCTTGATTGATGAGCCATTTGAGAAAAAGTTTTTTATGGGATCAATGTGGATCTAATCCACTTGCTTATACAGGGCAGTGGTGGTGATGTTCACTCCCAAACCTCTATGATTTAGCACTTTTGAAGTACATTTAATTTTTTTACCATATTGTTATTAACGGGACAACATGGTCTACTATGCTATTAGGTTTCGGGTGAACTATTGTAGTGGAAGCTTTTTGAAGCAACTCTAGCTGGATGTAACTACGCAAAGTCTTATCTAAACACTTGATAAAGGGTAAAAATGTATCCTAGCATTAGGGTAATCGGTTTTGTATGATAATATAGCCCAAGCTCTAAATTCTATAGGTCAATATCTATTCTCATTCTCATCGTTATTCTGCTGTGGTATTGGGGAAGCTCGATTGGTGCTGGTAAAGGCTTACTTGATGTTAGGTATTAATTGTCGAAATACGAGTTCTGCATATGTGCCCACTTATCAGCCTTGATAACCATATGTCTTTTGCTCCTTAAAACTTGGCTAAAAAATGACAACGGATTGTTGACATGTTTTGCTGGATCTTTTTTGGACCTGTACCTTAAGGCTAAAAAATGACAACGGATTGTTGACATGTTTTGCTGGATCTTTTTTGGACCTGTACCATTGCATCTCTACAGGAGTGATCACAAACATGTTATCCATACGGCCTTGTAATTCTTTTCTCCTTTTATTATATTCCTGCGCCTGTTTATAGCTCCTTCTTATATGTACCAATTGACCACACCAATGATACCACATCAGTATTCTCTGTGGAATAGGATCCTTATGCATGGTCCGCCATTTATTGGTTCCAAGACTTTTTGGAATGCTGCCAAAAGAATAAATTCATTTGAAGAATATGAAAGGTTCAAATGATTCAAAGTTATGATCAAATGGAAAGACCAAAGGTTCCTTTCATAGATCAAAGACGAATCCAAAGAAGAAGATGTTCACTAGAAGCTATCTGTGATGCAAAAATAATATTTTGTTCAATATGAACAATATAGAGACGATAATAGTTGTTCTTGATGCTCTGGAATCTCCAAATTAAGTTTCTTTATCATAGTGAGCAATTTTGTATTGGTACTTTCTGCTAGTCTATTGACTCTCATGTCCTAAAAAGCGTTGTTCTTGTGGGTAATATTGAAATACATAGTCAAGTCTCTAGCTGAGTCGTTTGTAAAATGAAAGTCATACTAAAAAACAATCTCCAAAGGTGACCCAAAATGATTAAATACTTCGTTGATAAGTAATGTGGCAATAATTGTAGAACTAGTGCTTTTAGTTATGTAAGCCTCTATCAAGCGGGTGGAATAATGGGAGTAGGTTAAGATATGTTGGCTAATATAAACATAGCTAGTGGACGGATGCTTCAAGCAATAAGAGTGGTTGTAATGGAAATCATTTATTAGGTGAAGGTTGTCTTAGATGCTCACAAGGGTGACATGTGAAAGTATACTAGTGAGTGTCTTTATGCATTGTTGGCCACCAAAGGCTTCTTTGTATGTTTTTACTTAAGGGTAACTAGGTAGAGAAATTACCACCTATAGGGTGCATATGGGCCATATATAAGACAGATTGTACATTGTGCATCGGAACACAGTAGAGCGAAGCTTTAAACTAGTCTTGATAATATAATTGATAACCAATAATAAAAAATATGCAACTATACTAAGATCATTTCTTCTTGAATACTACGGAGACGATCTCTAGTAGGATTCCCATCAAAATGAGTGTATATATAGTATGTAGTAAGTGTTAGCTAAATACCAACATACCGTAGGTTGATCTAGTTAAATCATCAAGATAGACGGGCTAAAAAGAGGCATCAGAATCGATCGGAACTTCATGTGAGTCAAGGTTTGAAATAAAGTTATCTATGACATGAGATGAACCCATTTTGTGGCTAACATCATAATCAAATTCATGAAGTAAAAGAACCCATGGAGCCAATTGTCCACCTAAATTCTATTGCTTCACAACGTAAGTCAATGATGAATGATCAACGTGAAAATTAAATCATAGATTTATCAAATAATTTCTAAATTTTCTAATAGACTATATCAAACTGAAGAACTCCCTCCATGTAATGAAATAGTTGTGTCTGGTTGGGACCAAGTGACGACTAGCATAGTAGATGGATCGGTACTATGTATCCATTTGCTATGTCAAGATGATACCAATGGTAATATCAAAAGCATGAATGAGCACATGGAAGGGTTTCTTCCAGTTCCATGCTTGCAGAATTGGTGCCTCACTATGTAGACACTAGCATAGTAGATGGATCGGTATTATGTCTCCATTTGCTATGTTGGCCCTCACATCAGATCTAGATGATAAGTTCTGATACATCTTTGGGTGATTTAGGTAGTGTTGCATGTATTATTTCATTTGCTTTATTTGGATCTGCTTGTATATCTTGCCTAGAAGTTAAACTTCTTTAATAGTTTTCCACTTAAATAGAAAACTCTAATTTGCTCAAATTTAAACATAGATAATATTACATACACTTTCAAAAAGAGAATCTTAGGTGCTCCAAGTGGTCAATGTATTCACTAGATCCAAAAAAATCATATACGTTTACCCTCATGAAACTAGTTCAGTAAGCAAAAAATTTCTCCTGCATACACCTTTGAAAGGTGCTTGGAGCATTGTGGAGACCAAATCACATTACCCTACATGCATACCCTACGTAGATTAAATAAAGGAAATCTTCGAGATGTCTTACTCAACCGTCCTTACTTGATGGTATCCCCTATAGCCATCAAAGAACAAATAGATTTCTTAGTTGGGTGCCTCATCCAAGATGATCTCTAGAAAGGTTAATGAAGACAAATTTGGTACTATCACTACATATAATTTTTAGCAATCTAGAAAAGATCCTAATTGTTTATTCTTCTTCGAGACAATAATGATCATTGAAATCCATTCTACATGTTCAATGGGCACACTATATCCTACTTTTAGTAATTTTTCAATCTCGACTTTTATTTGCTAGGCATAGTTTGGTTTCATTCTATAACTAACTTCCTTAGTAGAATAGGCATTTAGTAGAATAGGCATTTAGTAGAATAGGCATCGTTCATGTCCGATAGGCCAAGGCAAAAACATCTATATACTTATCCAATAGTCCAATAAATTGTGAATAAAATTCATCATTCATATTATCACAGATCTTCATGGGCCGATGAGATTCGCGGGTGCATAAATCATACATAACTTTTTTTCTCATAATTTTTTGTCTTCCCATACATACGTTTGATGCTTCTTTTCTGAGATCGGAAAATGGTAAGTCTCCGAAATATGTTTTGGTTCCTCTATGATTGTAGTAATAGTGCAGACACTTCTTGCCCTCTAGCCAAAGATGTTATTAAAGTGAACTATGCCTAGTGAAAAGTGGTCTTTATTTGGTTCTAAAAAGGTGGTCTTCTCATCATCTATGAGACCCTCTAGCATATTTACTAGCTTTGCCAACTAGGAAGGATGGTTAAATTCATGGGGTGTGATATCATCTAATAGTATGACGTAGTTTAGGATGTTATACATAACAATAACTTGATGGGAGGACAAGTCCTACATTTTCTTTCTTTCCTAACCGAGAGTCTACCAAATAATAGATTGTAATGGAGACTTGAATCTTGGAGACTTACTACAAAAGCATTAGAAATGTAGCTCAAAGTACTCAATAGCTGCTTTGTATATTAAACTAACTAGGTGTACTCTTGATTGACGAGCCATTTGAACAAAGAATTTTATGGAATCAATGAGGATCTAATCCACTTGCTTATACAGGGCAGTGGTGGTAATGTTCACTCCCAAACCTCTATCATTTAGTACTTTTGAAGTACGTTTAATTTTTTTACCATATTGTTATTAACGGGACAACATGGTCTACTATGCTATTAGCTTTGGGTTGAACTATTGTAGTGGAAGCTTTTTGAAGCAACTCTAGTTGGATGTAATTAGGCAACGTCTTATCTAAACCCTTGACAAAGGGTAAAAATATATCCTAGCATCAGGGTAATCGGTTCTGTATGATAATATATCCCAAGCTCTAACTTCTATAGGTCAATATCTATTCTGATTCTCATCGATATTATGCTGTGGCATTGGGGAAGGTCGATTGGCGCTGGTAAAGGCTTTCTTGATGTTAGCTAACAATTGTCGAAATACGAGTGCTGAATATGTGCCTTGATAACCATATGTCGTTTGCTCCTTAAATTGGCTAAAAAACGACAACGGATGGTTGACATGTTTTGCTGGATGTTTTTTGGACTTGTACCGTTGCATCTCTACAGGAGTGATCACATCAGTATTCTCTGTGGAATAGGATCCTTATGCATGGTCCGTCATTTATTGTTTTCAAGACTCTGGTTGGAACACTGCCTATACATTTGGTTCTTGTATCATCGCATTAACAACAAGTTTGTTATGCTTCTTTGTATTATATGGACATGCTTTTGTCGTATGATATACACATTGAAAAATATCATAGCACATTTGTTTCAATGCATAGTTTGTTGCACTATATCCTACATATGCGCATTTTGTACATAATACTTAGTTTAGGAAATCCTACTCAACTAATTTTTAGGCCTTTTCTAGTAGCCATTTTAGATCTTTTCCGAAATATCGAACCTTTCTTCAAGTTGTAGGGTCATCTCTAGAGAAGTATCTAGTGTCGTGTCACCAACGCATCCAATAAATTATAATATACGTGAATTGTGTTATAAAGCTCTTGATGAACCACTATGATGTTACACTTATGGGTAGGGCATCATCCACCGTAATCTGCCACAAATTGGTTTTAACTGGTGTGTTGTAAACCTATACAATGTTTTGGTTTTTTCTTATTATTAAGATCTCCACGAGATTGAAAAAAATCATCTCGAGCCATAATGTAGAAGTTTTGTAAGGGCCATAACCTCCACAACAAACTAAGAAATCTAAGAGAACTAACTAGCAAAGCCACACTAGGAAGAGAGATGCCTTTTCACCCAACCAACCCCTCCAATATATAGCTCCAAGTCCAAGGGGGTACATCCCTCTCAAGGGGACATGTGTACCTTCCATCACATGAGTCCCTAAGGTGTCCACATGGTTTCCAAGCTCATAAAATCTCAAGAAATCACATGGCTTCTAAAACAAGACTCTCCAAGCTCTCACACACAAATCAAGTGGCTGGGAGAAGCTTCCATACAGGCCATAGGTACTAAACCTTAGATAATTAGCCCTAAGGTTCAAGATGCATCTAAAAGTGGTAAATAAACTATAAATTCCAAGGGCTTCACACCTAGAAACCAATGGGTCTCACACCCAAAAACCCAAGGGTTCTAACCCTTAACTATGATACCACTGTTGTGGAAGGACCATGACCTCCACAACAAATGAGCTAAGAAGTTAAATAGAACTAACTAGCAAGGCCACACTCAAAAGAGAGGTGCTTTTTCACCAAACCAACCCCTGTAATATATAGCTCCAAGTCCAAGGGGTACATCCCTCTAAAGGGGACATGTGCACCTTCCATCACATGGTTCCCTAAGGTGTTCACATGGCTTCCAAGCTTAGGAACTCACACAAAATCGAATGGGTTCTAAGAGAAGACTCTCGAATCTCTCACATACAAACCAAGTAGCTAGGAGAAGCTTCCAATCAAGCCTAAGGTACTCAACCTTAGAGAATTAGGCTTAAGGCTCAAGAACAATCTTAAACTGGTAAATAAAACATAAATCCCAAGCATTTCACACCTAGAAACGCAAGGATTCTACCCCTTAGCCCCACGTATTTATACAATAGTAGCTATGGAAGTGGTTTGAGTCAAATTCAATAAGCCATTTGGTGGGCTCATTTCCTTATATTTTCCATGTCTTACAGCATTGATTGGTTTTTCCCTTTAGTCCATAATTTATCTAAGAGAATCTGACATGACCATCTAGATCATTCCCAAGAATACCACAAAATTTAGCATAACTCATACCCATAGGGAATGCTTGGTACATAATCATATCTTTTTTGGCCATGCTACGTGGACTAAAGAACTCAAAAGTTTCCAAAACTTCTCCCCAACTCCAAAACGCATGATCATATTTTTGCAGGAACTTTATGCGGTCAATCCTCGCATTTTTGCATTACAAATGGGGAATGCTATAGCAAATTTTCAACGACTGACTCCTTATAATATAGAGGAAGAATGTCGATCAAAGGTCCAAAAAATGTAAAACGAGAAAGTGCACTGAGTGTCAACAGCGGCGTCTCAAAAAGTGTGATCATTGTCAATGGAAAGATTTAGAATGTCATCGAATGGAGAGATACTTCTCAAAATGTGCTCTACTGGGAGTGTTGTGGGTGCCTTATTGTTCCTCGATACTAAAAGAGAAACTTTTGGCATTGATACGATCTCGTGATCTGGTTCAAGATCAAAATGGGTGCTTTTCGATTGATGCTTCTTCGTTTGAGCCACGTTTCAGGCTCCTAAGCGTCTTCTCAATGGTCATGCTTGTTTATCTAACTAGCACTTTGAGTAAATTTCACCTTGCTACAAAACATGCATAAATCGTATAAAATTGCTAGAATTTTTTTGCCATCGACATTCGACGTTAAACCCTACTGGGAAAGCTACTATTCACCTTTGTTGTGGGACTACAAACATGGGCCACTTTAAAAGGTATTTGAATAAGATCCGACAAACATCGGCAGCCAACTCAGGTTCTTGGCTAGAAGGATCCGGAGACCTTATACCTTTCCATAGGCACCTCTCAACTATTTCGATTCTTAATTTATTGTGCTACTGTTTAGACAATTAAATTATTGGATTAATCTTAACATCTTCATTGAGTATAATAGAATAGAACCACACAAGATAAAGGAAAAGTACACGATGACAAAAATTATGAACAAAACTCTTCCCCGTTCCTAAAGCACGACTTGTGGTATCTGCTTCGTGTGAGTAGGTATGCTATACTGGGACAATGAGAAGTTACAATGCCCTTCTAGGATTGCATCTCTCTATTCAAAAACTGCACTCTGGTGTACAAATGATAAAAATATATATGGTGTACAAATGATAAAAGTATAAATGTTTCACATGTTTATTGTCCATCTGACAACCTAATAGTACACCTGCACATATACCTTATTTAAATAATAAGAAGAGTATTTGTATGTGAATTTTGGTGTACCTCCTTGAATTCATTTCGAGTGATTTAGAGATTTTTGGATATATCTTTTTTATGTTTACAAATTCTTAGAGCTACGTCAATGGAGGCAAAGAGAAGTTGCGTCTTTGGCTGCCTATTGTACCCATGTATGAGGTCCTAGTAAGTGTCCAATACAAATTTTCTATTTCCAAGTTTGAAGCACGCATGAACTAAGCTTGGAAAAAGCATTGAAGGAAGGTGGATTTTCTAGTATCAGCAAAGGATCAAGTCCATGGAAGGCTCTTGTGAAGAGGTAAAATATCAATCCTTTGACTTGTATGGCATCCAAGGATGCATTACAGTCCATTGGGTGATCCCAAATGTGTGGGAGACTTCAATAGAGCTTGCGAAGACAAAACCAAATGTCAAATTTTATAATCTCAAATTGTATGTGGGAAAAGCTCTTTGAGGGTTAAAAAGTGGTAAAGAAGTGAATTCGTACTAAGATTCACATACACCCACTAACAATCAGAGAAGAGGTGTTAGAGAATACGATGAAAGGCCAAAAGGAGTTATCTTTACATTATCCCAACACATTAGAAACTCTATAATATGATATGTTCAAGACATAGAAACATCAAAGAAGGTATGGGCATGTCTAGAGAGACTATAATATACCTCTAGAAAAGTGAGGATGATCAAACTCAAGAATGAACTATTGAACCTCACATACGCACCCATCCAAAGCACCAATGACTTCATTCTAAAGGTAAAGGAAATATGAGATGCACTTGGGTCAATAGGATGTGGTGTAGATATTGATGACTTAGTTACCCACACTCACAATGGGATTATAGAAGATAAAACATGGAAGGCGTTCACCACCTTTATCTATCTAAGGGATTCACTACAAAATTTTGAGAAATTCATCTCTCTTATGATGAGGTAAAAATGCAATCATGGAGACAACAATTCATAGGATCTCCAAGATCAGATCTTATATGTAGGAAGATTATATAAAGAGGCAAAGGCAATAGAGGTGGATGAGGAGGAAGACATAGAAGAAACTACGAATATGGAACCCAAAGGAATCGAGTGAGAAAATCCAATCAAGATGTAGACCATTCCTCAAGAGGAAGAGGAAGAGGTAGAGATAGAGGAGGAATATATGGAGCTAGAAACAACTACCACTCCAATGAATGCTCGAAGTTTTGGAAGAAGGAGCATTATGCCAAGAATTTATATCAAAAGCGAGGAGAAAACAACTACGAAAATCAATATACCTTTGAAAACACGTCAAACATGTCAAAGAAGTAGCACTTGTTAGCCATGAGGCATAGTAATCATGAAGTATGGTACAATAGATAGTGGATGTAGTAACCACATGTTAGGAAGGCAAGAGTTTTGTAGCAACCTTGAAGTGCCCAAACAAAGAGGCCTTGTGGGGACAAGTGAAATTGAGAGCATGCGATTCATCAAGTGGTAGATATCAAGCATGAAGGAAATAACAAGAATGGGAACTTATCTGAGATACTACATGTTCCCATCACCACTAAGAAGATAAACTTTATCAAAAAGAGAGTTAGAAAGAGATTATCAAGTGAAGTGTAATTGGAAGGCGGGCCTCACAAAATATGGAAGGAATGGACACGCAATAATATCCAAATTTAGGAAGTGAAGGATAATTTTTATACTTGATACAAGTAAAGGACAAAGAAACGAAGCCATGTTCATCACCTTTAGAGATAAGAAGCTTAGACATCTAAATTTGTCGCACAAAACGTGTGGCAACATCAACATTCAAAGGATCAAGGATATAGAAAACAAGAAATTGGTAAGAGGACTACTTTATTGATCCTTAAAATGGTACATGGAATGTGTAAAGCATGCCATCCTAGAAATCAAATAAGGTATCCATTCAAGAAGTATAACTATGTATGACATGGTGTGCTAGCCCACGTGCATACAAATATATGGGGGATAGAAAAGAAGCCCTCTCTTTCCAGTAAAAAGTGTTTTGCATCATTTATAGAAGAAGGTATGATTATATTGCGCAAAAAAATATTACAAGTGTTTGACATGTGAAGAACATTCAAGGCTCCAATAGAGGACTAATGATGCTACATTAGAATCCAAATGTCAAACAAAGGATCAAAGTATTAAGCCAATAAAATTTTGTGAATTATTTCATGATAAAGGGATCAAAAGTGAATCGACATACAGGTATAAACCCCAACAAAATGGAGTGGTTGAGTGGATGAATAGGTATATAGCAAAAATTGCTAGGATCATGCTCAATGAAATGAATGTTCCTTTATTCTAGAGGGTAGATGTTGTCATCTCTATTTGAAATCTAGCAAGTTCAAGTTTGTGAACCAAAGTTAAAGTTCATTTGCCGCATCAACCTCACTTTTTGGTAAAAGGCTCAACCAATTTCCCATTAGTTTTAGAGCTGAAGATTCCATCTAACTCAGAGGAGAAAAGTCATGATTTTTAGAGGCCACTTTTGAATTCATGGTTCATACCAAGTTTGGAGTATTATATAATGAAGAGATCCAAGAAAAATTTTGGACATCATCTATCATTTTTTTCATACTTATCAAATATCATTTCCATTGGATACTTTAGTCGTAAGCTAATCCTATCTTAGCCATCTTGATGCTAGCTAGGATCTATTATGAGAAGAGATGTTTGATCATCTATATGTCATTGTGTAGTTTGTTTTAGAGGAAAAGTAGCTTACCTTGTTCATATTTGTATAGCCATGGTTTTAGTATAATATTAGTCAAAAGTTTATGTATGTGAAGAGTACATATAGGTACAAGTTGCCTACTTGGAGAGTTACTAGTTTGGCTTATGCAAGGAGGTTCATATACCGCACATTCTCTAAACTCACTTATCTATGGCTTCATTGAAATACTCGGTAATCTACTTTTGTACCCAAAGTTTTAGATTTTTAGTCGGTTTTTTGGAGATAAAATCAAGTTTGGGCTGAATGTAATAGTTAAGAGAGTGGTCTTAAGCATCATGAGAGCACTAGATTATGCTCACACTCGACTAGACAAGATATCCAAGTATTATTTGGATTACAAAATCACACACATAGAAGAAATGTTACAGATGTAACTGATACAAGAAGTCCCACAACCTGAGAGTAATAGGTATACATAACTCGACTACAGATGATACAGGAGATCACATAGCCAGGGATCATGGAGATGGTGACTCCTTGATCTCTAAAGACTAGCATTGAAAGACTAACGACAGATGAGGCCAACCCATGTTTATAGAGGTTTTCATGGTTAGTTCATTAATGGTGATTGTGAATGGATGATATCATTGGCGATGTCATTAACTCAAAACAAGACCACGTGTCGGAATCAGGCAATTAGATAGTGGATCTTATTGTTTTCGCATGATGCAATCAAAGAACTAGTTTCTTCAAATTATTAATTAATCATGAGTAAACAAAATCAAATGGAATCTGAGGTTTAGGATGGTTTCCTTTGTGTTTGATGATCTCCCCCTCAAGCAACAAGCTCTATGAGGAGCGATTATGTGATTATGAGATCTTCTAATCATTGAATCTTCATGGCTCTTGTCCTTTTCAGAGTTCCTGATATGTGGCACTCAAACAGGATAATGATTAATATCCACAATGAAACTAGAAAGGGTTTGTAGTATATCTAGGTAGAGAATTAAGGGTATGATTCTCATGATGGACTCTATTCCTCTTTTGACTTTGAGGATGATCCTTTTGATGTGGGATGGTGATTTTGGAACTTCTAATCCCAATTTATTTCTTATTCTTAGGGCATTTGAATACCATATGGTGATGCTCTCCACAATAAAAACATAATCCATTATCCTTTTGATGTTTTCTTTTGTTTGTTGTGAATAGCTTGACCTTGATGTTATCTAAGTGCACAGGTTGTAGGTAAGTTTTCTCTAGCATATGTTCTTGAGGAACAGAAGTAAACTTCTATTCTCCATCTTTAATAGATTTTTTCTTCTCTTGGCTTTTCTTGAACAACCTATTATCACACTCAATCACTTGATTCATGAATTCATTCAAAGTGTTTATGTGGGCATTATTAGCATGAGGTCCTTGACATCATCATGTAACCCCCATCAAAATTGGTGGATAAAGTAATCCCCATGCCATGTGAGATCGAAAATGATTTTCTTAAATGTGATACATAGGTAGACATAGGCCTATTTCCTTGATTTAGCTTCCTTAGCTTTGTTTTGGCAACACATGAACAATTGGTATCTCCAAACAAAGATGTGAACTCTCGAACAAAGGCATTGAAATCATACAGATTATCCATCTCCTTGTCAAGGATAGGTGCAAACCATCATAGATTAGGGCCACATAATAGATTTTGTATGAGTCCTACTTGAGAAGCATCATCTAGGCACCTATATAGGTGCATTCTTATGACTAGTTTTACTTGTTGTAGAAATCCTCAAAACTTTGATCTTCCCCAATCAAATTTCTTAGGCATACTCACTTTTGGATTTTTCTTAATTTTGCTTGCCATGGGAGTACTTGAAGAAGAATTTATGGATAGCTTTTATGACAAAGATCAAAGACTTGAACACTTGATTTCTAGTAATATAGTTACATTAGATAGCTCATTTCTGTAGACAGTTTGGAATGCACTACAACATATGAGGGGCATACTGACGCTGCATATATCGACGGTCACAGTCGGCGTTGGTATGGGCCTCAGAAAATGTCACTTAGAGATACGGACGGTCAAGTGACCGTCGGTATGACCGTTTTAAACAGATCCTCGGTGTGGCCCGCAGTCCCCGATATAGGCGTCGGTATAAGCGTCGGTATAGGCATCGGTATGAGCGTCGGTATAAGCATCGGTAATTTACTGAGAACTACCAACGTTTATACCAGCCCCTATACCGGTGGCGAGTTTTAAACATACCACGAGCCCGAAAGCAAAACTTCACATTTTTGCGTGTGTTTGAGTACTGTTGGTCTACTGTCGAACTTGCGCGCGCGAACCTGCATTGTCTTGTGCACACACAAACACACGGATCTCTCTCTCTACACACACACACTCTCTCTCAGCTTAGCTCTCACATCTTGGTAAGTGCTGCGCGTACTGTTAGCATTTGTGTTTCTCTATGCTTTAGGGTTTCTAATTTCTCTTTTCGTTGATTTTGCAGAAGTTCTTTAGCATCGATTGTTTGGAATTGGACGAGAGACGACCTACATTACGCTTTGATGACAACGATTCAAAGAGGAACATACTTGTAAGTGATTCTTTTATTCGCTATTGATAGAGAGAGAAGAAGAAAGAGAGAGAGAGAGAGAGAGAGAGAGAGAGAGAGAAAGAGAGAGAGAGACAGAGAGAGAGAGAGAGAGAGAGAGAGAGAGAGAAAGAATAAGAGAGAGAAGAGAAAGGAAGATACACATTAATTTACACATGCATACATACACACATACATGTACACACATGCATGCTTACATACACACACCTATACACACATGCATGCTTACATACACACACACATATACACATATGCATGCATACACACACACATAAATTTACACACATGCATACACACACGTATATACACATATGCATACATACACATACACACACACATATACACACATACATACACACACGCATATATACACACATATACACACATGCATGCATACATACACACACATATACCGGCATACATGCATACACACATATATACACACATGCATACATACACACATATACACACATGCATGTATACATACACACACATGTATACACATGCATACACATACACACACATACACATACATGCATGCATACACACACACATGTACACACACATGCACACACATGCATGCCTACATACACACACATACACATACACACACATGTATACATACACACACACACATGTACACATGCATACATACACACACATATATACACACATGCATACATACACACATATAATCCTATTTTTATTTTGAATTTTTTTTTTTACATCAAATATATAAAAATAGGATTAGGGTTTTAGGGTTAAATATTTAAGATTAGGGTTTTAGGGTTTTAACACCTACCTAACATATATGCACACATACACATGTACATATAATACATATATACATGTATATACACATGTATACAAGAATATACATATTTTAGGTCTAGATATTTAAGATTAGGGTTTTAGGGTTTAGTATTTCAGATTTAAGTTTAAGTCTTTCTAATTAGGGTTTTAGGATTTTAATACGTAGATAACATATATACAGAAACACACATATACATATAATACATACATACATGTAGATACACATGCATACAAAAATATACATATTTTAGATTTAAATCTTTAAGAGTAGGGTTTTAGGGTTATAACACCTACATAAGATATATGCACACATAGACATGCACATGTAATACATATATACATGTATATACACATATATACAAAAATATACATATTTTAGGTCTACATATTTAAGATTAAGGTTTTAGGGTTTAGTATTTCAGATTTAAGTCTAAGTCTTTCTGATTAGGGTTTTAGGATTTTAATACATAGATAACATATATGCACAAACACACATATACATATAATACATACATACATGTAGATACACATGCATACAAAAATATACATATTTTAGATTTAAATCTTTAAGATTAGGATTTTAGAGTTATAACACCTACATAAGATATATGCACACATACACATGCACATGTAATACAAATATACATGTATATACACATGTATACAGAAATATACATATTTTAGGTCTACATATTTTAGGTCTACATATTTAAGATTAGGGTTTTAGGGTTTAGTATTTCAGATCTAGAATTTTAAGATTAGGGTTTTAATTAAATATATATAATTAAATATATAAAATTAAATATATAAAAGTAGGATTACGTAAGGAAAAGAAATCTGAATATATAAATAAATATATATATATAATAAGATAATTATATACATAAATAAATATAAAAAGAACTAGTGTTTTAAATAATTTAATTAAATATATAAAATTAAATATATAAAAGTAGGATTACGTAAGGAAAATAAATCTGAATATATAAATAAATATATATAAAAAATAAGATAATTATATACATAAATAAATATAAAAATAACTAGTGTTTTAAATAATTTAATTAAATATATATAATTAAATATATAAAATTAAATATATAAAAATAGGATTACGTAAGGAAAAAAATCTGAATATATAAATAAATCTATATATAAAATAAGATAATTATATACATAAGTAAATAGTGTTTTAAATTATTTAATTAAATATATATAATTAAATATAATTAAGTAAAGAAAAAATCTAAATATATAAATAAATATATATGTAAGGTAGGATAATTATATAGATAATAAAATATGATAAGAACTAGTATTTTAAATAAATAAATGAAATATATATTATTAAATATATAAAAATAGGTTTAAATTTAATCATTTTAAATAGAGTGAGTATATATACAATACACAAACACAGATACTTATATACCTATCTCTATTCACATATATATACATATACACATATATATACACATGCATACATATATATACATGTTTTAGTTCTAGGTCATTTGGATTAGGGTTTTAGAGTTTTAACACGTACATAACATATATACACACATACACATACACATATAATACATATATACATGTATATACACATGTGTATAGAAATATACATAATTTAGGTCTAGATCTTTAAAATTAGGGTTTTAGGGTTTAGGCATGCATATAACTTAATTAAGAGGAAAAAAATATGAATAAATAAATAAATATATATATAAACTAGGATCAATCAAGAAAAAATCTGAATATATAGATAAAATAGGATAGCTATATAGATTAGGGTTTTAAAACTAGGGTTTTTAGTTGTTTTAGGTATTTAAGTATTTAGGTCTTTAAGAGTTAGATTTTTAGGTTTAATAAAAAAACAAATGTTCTAAAATGTTCTAAAATGTCCATATTGTAGCAGATGGCTTCTTTGGATCCTGAAGAGAGAATGGCATGTCCTTGCACACAGTGCAAGTATCAAATTTATCGGAAACGATGGATTTGTACTGCACATGTTAGAGAGTATGGATCCTTTCATAGGAGGTAACTGGAAAACCTAGGCTATCATTCGCATGGTCCCCCAGGTGAGCAGATGGACCCAAACGACATTGCACTGGTATCCTCTCGTGGACAAAAGAGAGCAAAAAAGGACTTAGACGTAGAAGCAAGCACTAATAATATTACACAGAATGAACATATGGAAGAGATGCTTGAAGCATTTTATGAGATGGATGAAGATCATGATGGTGAAGAAGGTGTCGAGAGTTTCGTGGACACAACAGAAATTCCACGATTAGAAGTTGATGAAGAATATGAAAACATGCGAAGATTAGCTCGTCTACCACTTTACAATGGAGCAAAGATATCTGTACCATGTGCTTCACTCACGATGCTCAATCTGCAATCCATTTATGGATGGTCAGATAGTAGTGTCGCTGAACTGTTCAGGTAAGTGAAGAACAAATTGGCTTTCATTGTTGTATCACAATAACCTCATTTACTAATATCATTTTAATTGCTTATTGAAGGCTTCTTAAAGATCAAATTTTGCCAGAGGGCAATGACATGCCTCCAACACGTGGAGATGCAAAAAAACTTTTACAGTCCATTGGAATGGATTATACTAAAATTCATGCTTGTCCGAATGATTGCATTCTCTTTCGGAATGAGTATGAGCATCTCCACATATGTCCAAAGTGTGGAGAAAATAGATTTAGAGAAGACGTTATAGGCGAAGCAATCCCCGCAAAGGTT
>CM035422.1:113644090-113759090 GCA_020310875.1 Ceratopteris richardii | reverse complement strand
TGTTACAAACGAGTGATGAACTCAGCAATGTTGAGTAATCGTATGATGTATTATGAAACAGTGAACTAATAGTGCATGTAAAGCTTTTCTACCCGTAAAAATTTCACATGTAATTGCTATGTAAACAAACGAAGTGCATATATGTCTTCATCGACTTTAAATCATATATGATTTGGACTTCCACAGATTCAATTCAACGATTATGAATGCAATAGTATAACAGAATGGTTTACGCAAGGGAGTTTTAATTTCTCCGAATCAAGAAACAAAGTTCATTATCTGTGACTCATGAAAAGAAATTTCAAATAACAAGTTAACTAGGAGACAAAGCGTTACGCATACCAATCCATATCCGTAAACTGACTATTAGTGATTCGATAGCTCAGATCGCTTCCAATTAGAGAACTATGACCTAAGGTGCGAGAGATTTCAGAACAGATGTGAAAGCTTTTTGACGATATAGGGATTCATAAGCTCGGAAAAATTTGATATCATGCTTAAAAGTGTTGTTGTAATACGATATAAATGGTGTGAGCTGAATATCGAATCATATAACTTACAGATTTGTGGGAGATGTAAACACGTATGTCGGCCAATTGTTAGAAGAATATCGCATATTGGCTTCACCAAGTTAATATTAAACTTATCTTCATCCATCAGATTCAGCAGTTTGTTGTCAGAACCAAGATCGTCAGAAAGATGAAACAAGATAGTTCTTCGATGATTTTTATGCGGATCAGATGATTGCCACTCGTTACATATATCTTGCACTTTCCTTCATGTGTTAGATCTATCTTCTCATCCTCGTAATAGTTGGCATCAACGCTAATCAAAAAAATTGCACAGAGCGAGCACGCAAGCAAGAAGCCGAAGATGATACAATAGTAAACCTCTTCAGAAATCAGCCTCCTTTGTTAGATAATCCATCTGCTAAACTTCTCAGAAGCGCATCAGAATTCAGAAGCTAAGCTCAAACAACGTCCAATCATTCCTCCAAACAGTGCCAGAAAGATTTCCCTATTGCCCAACTTCCAATTGTTGTTTCTATAATCAGAGCTGAACAGATATCTACAGAGTTGATAGTACAGAGAAGCAAAACGTTGTCAGAAAGTCAAGAGAATTGGTCCGATACCGATTGTCAGGTCGACGTCAGAGATAACTGTGACCCTCCTCTGCTCTCAGAGCGCATAGATCAAAGCAGTCCTTGCAAATGACCTCCCCATCTGCTCAGTTTTTTAGATGCGTAATCCTCCAGCACGTAGATTATTCCATCGCATATAACAGAACATCGCATGTCATGAGGTCAAAGCTTTCCCGGCACAGAACGTCAAAAGTTGCTTAGTCAGATCATAGATGATGAGCTTCCCCCCAATCAATGATACTCTCTCCATTCTCCCCCTCTCTTTCTCTCTCTTTCTCTCTCTCTCTCTTTCTCTCTGCACACGCTGCGTGCTACAGGCAGAGGAGAGGAGGGAGAGTGTTTCTCTCTCTCTCTCTCTCTCTCTCTCTCTCTCTCTCTCTTCTCTCTCTCCCTATCTCTCTCTATCTCTCACTCCCTCTCTCTCTCTGTCTCTCTCTCTCTCTTCTCTCTCTCCCTATCTCTCTCTCTCTCTCTCTCTCTCTCTCTCTCTCTCTCTCTCTCTCTCTCTCTCTCTCTCTCTCTCTCTCTCTCTCTCTCTCTCTCTCTGCGCGCGCTGCGTGCTACAGACAGAGGAGAGAGGGGGGGGGGAACTCACTCACACACACACATCACACATACACGCACATACACATAACACATACACACATAACACACACATCACATACACACATACACACATCACACATACACGCACATACATATAACACATACACACATAACACACACACATCACACATACACATACACACACACACACACACATACATCACATACACACACTTCACACACACACACATACATCACATACACACGCATACATCACATCACATACACACACATCACACACACACATATATCACATACACACACTTCACACACACACATACATACACACATCACATACACACATATATCACATACACACACTTCACACACACACATACATACACACATCACATACACGCACATACACATGACACACTCACACATAACACATACACGCACATACACATAACACATTCACACATAACACAAACACGCACATACACACATACGCACATCACACATAACACATACACACATAACACACACACATCACATACACACATACACACATCACACATAACACATACACACATAACACACACACATCACATACACACATATATCACATACACACACTTCACACACACACATACATACACACATCACATACAGGCACATACACATAACACATTCACACATAACACATACACGCACATACACATAACACATTCACACATAACACAAACACGCACATACACATAACACATTCACACATAACACATACACGCACATACACACACACTATTGCAGGGACTCAGACCAAGCCACGGAGTAGGCATGGTCATGCTTTCGGCCGGACAATCATTCATGCAGCAGCATGGGGCATATCAAGATCATCGTACACAGCAGGACATGACGGCTCAATATCCCGAGCACGAGGAGGGTCTAATGAGAAAGAAGGAAAAACAGAAGAAAGTAAAGAGCAGGAGACAGTACCTGCAAAAAACATTAGGAGAAACTTGAGCTCAACACACATTTAAATACATACACAAGTCCTTCCTAATCCACTCTTTTGGTTTTAACTTTTAATCTACAACCACACTTTAATCTCCTTACTTTCATCACACTTTAACTTGACTTTATTTACACAACTCACTTACTCCATTCTTTTAACCTTTTTCATATACTCCATTCATTTAAAGTTTCTCTTTAACTTCCTTTAATTGCATCATTTATTCCAACCACTCTTTCAATCACTTTAGTTACACATCTTCTATAAACCATTCTTTTTCCTAGTACTCATATAGACCACTAATTATTTATCCATTTAATTTACCATTTTTAATTTAATTAGCCTATATTTCTTATTTTAAATAAATCATTTAATTCAATCTTAGTTTAAGGGTTTAATTAATTAGAACCTTAGTATTTAAAAGTATACACACTATTAAATTAACAAATTAAACCATAAATTAAATTTGTAGGTTAACCAATGTTAAATTATAGAATAATTTCATTAAATATTATTTGTTTCAACCCTTCAAACTAAGGCTAATCTTCATTCTTGCACACTAAACCCCTTAAAACCCTTTTGGAATCCTACCATTAGCTCATTAACATTTAAATAAACCCTATCATTAACCCTTTGGAACATAAATAAACTCTAACATGAACCTATTAGAACCTTTTGAGACCCTTCAAATGAACCCTATTGTCATAAATCATATGAACTAGAATTATATACCCATGTTTCTAACATGTATAAATATAAATACTCATTAATTAAGTACTTAGGGTAAACCCTAATATGAACATATGTCCTGCTTCATCCTTCATACCTGATAACATTTTCAAAATAGTTAATCCAATTAGCACAACTGATCAACAGTGATATAAAAGAGGTTTAGAATTCACCAATAAATATTTTAATTTTTCGGGCCATCAATTGGAAGATGCAAATCTTCCCGACAACGTAAAAGTGTCTATGAAGGACATCATAGATATTTGCCTAATGGGCATGTTTTACGTGAAGAACAAATTGGTCGACAAGCACAACACCAAATGAAAGATAGCAATTGGAAACAACCGTGGGATTCAAAAAATCTAGTTGCTGGTATGAAACGGTTGTCCATTTTTCATGAACTTCCTTATTGGAGTGAATTGGTGATCAATCATTTGGTAGACCCGATGCATATTTTCAAGAATGTGGGAGAGATGCTTTGGAAAACTTTGATCGGAAAGAAAGAAAGCAAAGCACAAAGGGACGACTTAGAAGAGCGAGGTCGTATGCAAGAGTTGTGGGCAATTACTAAGCCCAACGGAACAGTATCGTTACTAAGAGCTCCTTGGGTCCTTCACAAGATGGAAGAGCAACAAGTGAAGAAAACAATTTGAGAGTTTCGTACACCTACTGGATGCATGAGATGTCTAAAGACTACTTTCACACGAAACGACGATCTTGCAGGACTCAAGTCTCATGATTGGCACAATTTTTTACAGTTTGTGCTCCCTGTAGCCCTAAAAGATTGTCTTTTAGAGGATGTACGAAAAACCATTTATAAAATTAGTTCTTTAGTACGGTAGATATCTTCTAAAGAGATAAATAGAGATAGCATAGAGAGTGCGAAACTCAATGCTATCGACTCCACAAGACTATGGACAGATGAAAGGGATACATTTGTACTTCCCAAACACTATGAGCAAGTTGTTTTTATACCAGATTCAAAAGACCCAGAGTGGCTATTTGTTTTATAAGTCGCTCCACGTAGTAGAGAAATTTTTGAAAACATAGATGTAGAAGAAAGTCCATCTCTAGTGGACTCAGAGATTCATTCGATAGTTGAGGAGGAAGAGATCATTGTTCGAGAAGAAGAGGTCATTGAAGAAGAGGTCATTGTTCGAGAAGACGAAGCAATAGACGATGATCAGGAGGAAACCAGCATAGCAAGTGATTTAGAAGTCATCAATATAGACATAGATATTCTCAGTGCATTGGATCTTCAAGAGGATGCTAGAATAGAGGACTTTTGAATAAAACACTTGTACGTACTAATTTTTGGTTTTTTTTTTGTTTACTCCCTATATTATTTTTCTTATCGCATGCTAATTATTTGAGTTCTTTTATTAAAGAGCACGATGGGAGACAGTCCTCCAGTCACTCCACATTCCATGACAGAGGAGCAGTTTTTGGAGTTCATCTCTCAGGTTCCTCCTGCGTATATGGCCGCTGCATCACAGTATTGGATGGCTCGTGGTAGCACTCCTCCCGGCCTCACTCTTGGCAGCCTTACTCCTCGCGGCCTCACTCCCGCTGGCCTCACTCCCGTCGGTGTCACTCCTACCGGTGTCACTCCTGAGGGTGGTGCTACTCCCGTAGGAGGTATGTCTCCTAGCTTTGTGACTCCACCACGACCATCTTTGCAGCCATCTCCTACTGGGTCTACTAGTAGACATGTGCGTTCGACACCTCAACGCGATATAGGTTCTGGCCGGTCTCGTAGATCGAGGTCATGCTCTGGAGCAGGAGGTTATAGGAGTGGATCTACAGGTAGGTCTGGAGGCGGATACGGTGTTAACTTGTCTTTAACTTGTCTTTTTCCTGGGATTAAAAGTGAAAGCATTAAATGTTCCTTTTTAATGCTAAGATATGGCGAAAGATTGTAGTTTATGACTACCACTGGCCATGTTGACCATTTACTGGATTTCATGGAGAATAGATTAACCCCATCTAATGCAACTCCTAACTTTAGATTCTGTGGATTTTGTGAAAATTCAGGCCATGTAGAATCAATATGCTGAAAAGCAACACTATCATGAGGAATTCTGATTATTCCATTAGTACTTTTGTGATCATGTACCCAAGTCAAAAGCTTTGATAATTCAGGGCTTTGAAACATATGTCTAATCCGTGGAGCCAATGGAAAATGTCTCAATACCTTTTTTGGGATTTTACCTTCTTCACCCTTATATCGAGGAGATTGACATTTGGGACATGTCAAAGAGTTTGCATATTCACCTGTATATAAAATACAATCGTTAGGACATGCATGTATACATTGATAATCTATACCAAGATTGTTGATTATCTTCTTCATTTCATCATGTGAGGTAGGAAGAATATTCTGACTTCGTAAAAACTTTTCAGATAATAACCTGTAAGTTTATCAACAACAGATATATTAAAAAAGGTAAATAAATAAATATACATATATACATGTAGGTTTTTATTCTTACTTTAGATAAGGTAAGAACAAGAACTTGAATTGAATGGACACTTTTTGTCCGCGCATACTTTGAAACTATTAATGCATCTTTCAAAATATTTACACAAAATTTGATTGTTTTGGATGGCAGGATAGGATTCTTTGTTTTGGACACATGAAGTATGTACCTTCATTGAATGATTTGTCGATTCACACTTTCAAACTAAACATATGTGTGAATCAAAAAATCATTCATATCCTCCAAAACAAACAATCGTATCGTGCCATCCAAACAATCATATCCTTCCATCCAAACAATCGTATCCTGCCATCCAAACAATCGTATCCATTCAATTCAAGTTCTTCTTCTTATCTTATCTAAAGTAAGAATAAAAACATGCATGTATTTATATATATATATATATATTTATGTATATATATATAAATAGATAGAAAAATGAAAATTATACCTTAATAGTGTTGAAACATATACATTACTCCATCCAAAACGATTTTGAAGGTTGAGAATAAGTAAGCTCGCACTTAGTCGTGTCAAACAAATTCCTTCATATACATGCTTTAGACATTCCTCTCGAATATATTTCTCATTTTTAGAAATATCAATTCTCTCACTATCATTTTGATACCAATCCTCAATAAAATCTGCCATGCCATCATCTTCATCATTGTCACACAAATCTTGTACTTTATCGTCTTTTGAATATAGATCTTTCAACTTTGCATATTGCACAAGATTAGTTTTGCGTAGCCTCGTCATGGAAGCTTCTGATAATCGTGGTCTTACTGGTAATTGTGAATGCTGTGGACGAATATCATCAACATCATACAATGGAATCTACACATATAAATAAAACTCATTAGTATTCCATAAATGAATAAAAAGTAAACTTCAAATATAAAATTAAGTATATAACTTATTAAATATGGATAGAAAATATTTATTCTCTCTAGCTAAAAGGTGCTCCTGGAGGTCTACGCCATCCATAATTCACTAATAGTTCATCACCAACATGTAATGTAGTAATAGCATTGAAAACTATGTATCTTGATACATCTCTACTCATGTATGGTGATTCATGACTATTTTCACGCTCCTCAAATGTTCAATTAGTCCTTGAACTATTATGTAACCCTCGACTACTATTTATTAAACCTGCTATATTTCCATGTGTGTAAGGTCTTCCATCAATATATAATCTTTCATTTTCTGCATGTAAAATCCTTCTACTAGTAAGGGATGCTGCGTTCAAGCATATTCCATAAGTACTCATGCTTTGAACATAACGTGAAAGTCGATGCCAATCTCCCCATCCATATATAGGACCACAAAATGACATAAGAGTGACTTCAGAGTTCGGGGGACATACAAATCCTCTACAATAAAGAGACCACGACCAGCATTAGTAATAGTGGATGGAGCAATCATATAGCGATTACCCCAAAAGTTGAAAACCTCTCCATCTAAAGGAAGTGGTCCTCTATTCCATCCTCCATATCTTCTTCTATCATATGTTTGTACTAAAGAACGATCACGAGCTGGCAATGGATAATCTCCAGCCGTTTCATTCTCTAAACGAGGAGGTAGAGGATTTCTAGAAACCTTTGCTTGTAATTGATGAACAGCAAGTCCATGACGTGTACGAGGTATATTAACATTATGAGAAAAATCATCATCATCATCATCATCGATCAAGTATTCCTGTATATCAACAATAATTTGATTTTATATATGGTTTTTTTAATGACATTAATATATATAGAAAATACATACCCAAGCATTATCACGTTGACTAGGTGATGGTGCACGCTCAAAAGTACCATACTCTGCCTCATGTTCAATACATTCCAATGGTGGTCTTCGATATGTGCCATAACAAGAGTTACACCAACATATAATATGCTCTTCATAGTAAAATTCATCATAATTCCTATCGGAGGACACATGTGAAGTCGTTGCATGGGTAGGAGGTGGTGGACTACCCTATGATTGATCAGAATCTGCACATAATAAGAAACATAAAAAAAATATAAGTTATGTATCCATCAAATATATTTAAAATTAAATATTTCATATACTTACAGTATAAAGTCGTTGCACGAAGAGGAGACGGTGGTGGAGTTCCATCTGATTGATCAGAATCTTTAAATAATGATATTTGATATTAATAATTTGATTATCTACATAAACAAAAAATTCACATGTACATATTTACACATACACACATATTCACATATACACATTTACACATACACACATATTCACATATACACAACTACATATTATTGTGGGATAAATGCATGTATTTTGTATGAATGAGTGTATATGCATGCATGTGTGTGTACGTATATATGTGGATATGTATATGTATGTTTATGTTATATGTATGTATATATGTATATGTATACATATATGCATGCGTATATGTTTGCATGTATATGTGTATGTGGGTATGTGTATGTGTATGTGTATGTGTATTTATGTGTATATATGTGTACATATTCTGACTTTTTTTTTTGTTTGAGATTAAATTAATAGGAGATATTGTATGGTCGAAAAAAATAAGAGGCGAGCTACCATACCACCTGAGTCGTGGCAGTTTTTCCATAGACAGCTACGTCTTCAAGAGTCATTTAATCAGCAGAAGGTACACAAATTAATAGTTTATATTAATATTTTTTATATATTTTAGTAATTTTTTACATTTAATTTATGTATTTTTTTTCTTGAATAAACAGGCTGCTGCAAAGAAGAGAGTGGAGTCGGGCCACACATCACACCTAGGCCAAATGGGCCATAATGGTTTTGTAGCTATGTTTGTAAGTATATGTGTTATTATGAGTATATTTTTTATTTTAGTTAAAATGCAAGCAACTAATGTTTTTTATTTGTTTCATTGCAGCAGAAGGATTATGGCCGATATCCTACGAAACAGGAGATGGAGTATCATCTACACATTTTGGATATCGGCGTTTGAGCTAGTATATGCAAGATCATGCTGATGCCTTTGTGAGTATTTTTAAATTTTATATAATTATTTTGTTTTTATGAGTGTTTTAATTATTTTATTTATTTATGTTTGTTATATGTAATACAAGAGTATTATGGAGAGACAAATATGGATGAGGTGGAGAGATAGACACAGGAGGGACGATCTCGATCGTCATAGGGTGATCATAACGATGAGGATGAGGATGATCAGAATGATCATGATATTGCTGATGATGATGATGATGATGATGATGATCATGATGATGATGATTAGGATTTTAGTTGATTATGACATTGGATTATATGTATTTACAATGATATATATATATATATATATATATATATATATATTTTTTTTTCAATTATGTTTTGAATTGTGTGTATGGTATTAAGCAATGAAGAGTTTTGTTCTATTGATTGTTATTATTGTTTATATTAGGCATGTGTTTTAATACTTTAATTATGTATGTGTGTGTATATGTATGTATGTGCATGTGCATGTGTATGTATATAAATGTATGTGCATGTGCATGTATACGTGTATATGTGTGTATGAGTATGTGCAGATGCATGTGTATGTACATATGTGTATATGTATATGCATTTATATGTATAACTCTATGTGTATATGTGTGTATGTGAGTGTATGTGTATATGTAGGTATGTGCATGTGTGTGCATGTGTATATGTGTTTTAATACTTTAATTATATAATTCATTCATATGTGTGTACCTAAGTGTATATGTATGTGTGTGTATATGTATGTATGTGCATGTGTATGTGTGTGTATATGTATGTATGTGCATGTGCATGTATAAGTGTATATGTATGTATCAATATGTGCATGTTCTTGTGTATGTGTGTGTATATCTATATGCATGTATACGTATAACTCTATGTGTATGTGTGTGTATGTGCATGTATATGTGTATATGTAGGTATATGCATGTGTGTGTGTGCATGTGTATATGTGTTTTAATACTTTAATTATATAATTCATTCATATGTGTGTACCTAAGAGTATATGTATGTGTGTGTATATGTATGTATGTGCATGTGTATGTGTGTGTATAATATGTATGTATGTGCATGTGCATGTATAAATGTATATGTGTGTATGAGTATGTGCATATTCTTGTGTATGTGTGTGTATATGTATATGCATGTATATGTATGTGTGTGTACATGTATATGTATATGTGTGTTTATGTATATGTATATGTATATGCATGTGTATATGTATGAAACATGCATGTGTATGTGGATGTGCATATGCATGTACTTGCATATATGTTAATGTGTGTATGTATATATATATATATATATATATATATATATATATATATATATATATATATATATATATATATATATATATATATAATGTATGCATGGACGTCTTTTTATGTGGTTGTAGGAATGTTTGTGCATATGCATGTGTATATGTGTGTATGTCTAAGTGTATGTGCACATGTATCTATGTGTATATATGTGTGTGTATGTGCATGTGTATATATGTATATGTGTGAAAGTGCATCTTCATCATGTATAAGTGTATGAGTGCATATCAATAATTGTGAGTATGCTATGTAATGAAAATAACACAATTCAAATGATCTACAAAGAATAGAAATTGTACTTACAATTGTTAGCCATACTTTTTGCTTGGTTAGCTTCTTGAATAACCTGCAATAAAGAGAGAAAGAAAAGAGAGAGAGAGAGAGAGAGAGAGAGAGAGAGAGAGAGAGAGAGAGATCTAGAGAGAGAGAGAGAGATCTAGAGAGAGAGAGAGAGATCTAGAGAGAGAGAGAGAGATCTAGAGAGAGACAGAGAGAGAATTCAAAGAGAGAAAGATGTAGAAAGAGAGAAACAAAGATAGAGGGAGACAATAAGAGAGAGCTTAGGCAAAACAACAATTCTGCATATACTTGCTTCAGCTCGTAAGCGCACTGCAATTGCGAACGTTGGAGAGCTCTTCGATCGGATGCGTGAAAATGCCGATCGCAGAGCCTCCAACGTTTTAATTTTTGTTCGTCAATAGATCGTCGTGTAAGTGATGCTATTCATCGTCGAATAGGAGACAATTTTTACCATCGCTTATGCGACGACAACTAACGTCGCTTAGGCGACGCAAAAAAGCATCCCTTATGCGACGCTTTTAAATTGTGTCGTTTTAGCGATGTTTTATGGGAACGTTGCAATCCCGTCGCGTCACAAGTCGCAAATACCGTCGTTTTTTGCATCGTTTAATCGACGGTCGGCACGCGACGCTAATTACGATGCAAGTTGCAATTTTATAGCGACGAAATTTTGTCGCCTTAACCGTCGCTATACGCCCGTATTTCTTGTAGTGAATGAATGTGTCGGATATCCACATGAAGCTCAAATTATTTAATGATCATAGTAGGTTTCCTTAGTCAAGATGGGTAAGTGACTTTGTCTACTATCTAGTTTGGTTCATTATTCTAATAGACTATGAGTTATGATTATATTGAGAAGAGGGCTAGATGCGAAGGTCTTAATAGGTTTCAATCGCCCACAATTAATGGTCAAGATCCTTTTATATTGATTATGAATGATGCACACATAAGTGTTCATTGGGCCTCAGAGTGATTCCTGAAGTATGTTCAAGAGAACAACTAGAATTAGTCGTAGTAAATGCCATATAGGAAGGAGGGATTTGACTGAGAAGTTATTTCTCTTTATTTTCCATCATTGAGGATGATGATGCTTAGAAGTTGGAGATAGAAATATGTTTAATATTTATTTGGTCCATCAACACTACCATTTTTCTATCTTCATAGTTCAATCTAGAGATAAAGTGGGCTAATGACCCAGCATAAGAGCATGAAGTTATGTTATGCCAGCTTGTTCCTGGAGTGGACATATGAGAGGTTTATGAATGCTTGGAGAAGATTCTAGAGGTCCATCTTGGAAAGGGCTATTCAAGCTTTTGAGAGGAGAGGAGAATGATTAATTGGAATCTGACACTTTTGATCACCATCTGGTCCATTATTTCTTGCACAACAGTTAGACGTTCATGTACATTACCTCAACCAACGTAATGACGTATGAAAGCTTTTCTAGGTATAGTCTCAAATAATAAGCACTCATCCATAAATAATATGTATTTCTTTGGTTATAAAATGTTTGCGATTTCAAGTTGCAAGATTAGGCAAGTTTTAACTCCAGAATTCGCAGTTTCTAAGCTGCCATCTTTGCTCTAATGTATCCTTAACTCAGTGTGTGAGTAGAGAATTTCTTTCTTTATGCATAGAGAGTAGAGCTGAAACTCAATCAGTTCGAGCTTTCAATGGGTCATTACACAGCTACTCAAGTCTACGTTTAGATTGCGAATTTACTCGAATGATCTTTGAGTGAGTCTAGACTGCGTCTATCAAAGTGAAGATTCTAGGTAGGATCCATAGCATTTTTTTTTTAATAAAAAGAAGTTCGGCCTTAGTCTAAGCTCCCGGACTTTAATAAAAGGATCCATAGCATTATGTTGTGCATTGGAATGGTATCTATTAGGAATGTTATCTCTTTGATCATTATGAAACCTATTAAATATAAGTAAACAATACTAGCCGCAAAGTGTGCCACATAACTCCACCTCACTCCTACTAATAGCATGAGAGAGCAACAAGAGACATAGAATATCTTAGCCAGTACTCAACTATAAAATAATGACTGCAGCTTCTCATTTAAATCTCAATGGTAGTTAGCTATGAGACGCGATCTCCTGGCAATTGAAAGAACTAACAAAAGCTGCCACAATTTTGATCGGATAATTCTCAAGCAATACCGAATATCTATAAGATAAGGAAGTCATATAGCCAATACTGAACATCACTATCACAAAATGAGCGCTGATTTTGGAATGCTTTTGATCGATTACATGGCGTTGTCTTCTGAGATAAGACAGCTCAATGGATGCTTTTCAATTCCATCATAGAATTGAATCAATAGTAATTGAAGTTGAGAAGCTAGCCAAAAGCCATACTCTCTTTCGATTACCAAAAAGTCAAACTCACTTTGAAATTCAAAGCGTGGCCATCTGCTTCAGAGGTGCATGAGTTCAGGTATTTAAGATCTTTGCAAATGGCCTCGACGTGTCCGAGTGGGCCAGTGGCGAGGGATTATACAAATCTACTCCTAGAAACGAAATACAGTAGATGACTAAGAACTAATGACGAAATACAAATCTTTCTGAGGGATTATACAAATCTACTCCGAGAAACGAAATACAGTCGATGACTAAGAACTAATGACGTCGAGTCGTCGACTCGCACGACTCTAAGGCATATGCACGACTCAACATGATAATGTCACTTATTGTCACTCCGTCCGTCCTCATAGCTTTGTCAACGTTGACTGCAACACACATGAAAAGCAACCAGCAGATACGCGTATTACGCAAGTAACGTGACATGGGAGAACACGCCAATGCGCGTACACATAAAAGTTCTGACATGACACGCTATGTAAACTGAAAAAGAATCCTGGGAAGAATCGTGATTGAGAGCAGCTACGTAGACCATTCGGTGGACGCGGCATGCATACAGTTTTAGAGATGGCGATGTTTTTTTTTTTATAAAAGGAAGTTCGGCCTTAGCCTATTCTCCCGGACTTTAATTAAAATAAAAAAGAAAGGTTACAAGTGAATGGGACTAGTGCTCATGGGACCTCCCAAATCTCACAAAGCAGGGGAGGAGTATGGCAAGTTAGAGGGCATTACAAATGAGGCGGATAAATGTGTCATCACCCTCATGTGGGACCCATTTGGGTTTCAGCTTGTTTTCGAGGATATAAATACAATGATGTCTAAACGGTGGAGATCTCTTATCTCGGGAGATTCTTTTACCTAGAAGAAACAAGGATTTCTTGATCGACCATTCTTTCAGACTTTGGCCAAAGTTGACAGCACATCGCTCCCTTCGAATCTTCTAAAGGGTCTCACTCCTGATGGCATTCCACAGCCTCGATGAGTAGCCGACCGCCTCACCCAACAGCACCTGTTGCCAATTGATTTGGTGCGAGAGTCGCAAAACCCGTGCCACGTGATGCCAGACAACCCGGGACTTGGGGCAATCGAAGAACATGTGAACTAAATCTTCGATGCATCGATGACAATGTTTGCACCATGGCGGGACACCACAGATTTGCCCTTGCATTGGACCAGATTCCCTTATGCAAGATCTGCCACATGAGAACCGACTTTTTGATCTCAATTAGGGGATGCCAAATAGACATGAACTTTAGTTCCCATCGAAGTTTGGTCCACGAAACGCACCACCTCTTGTTAAGGGTGTGGTGAACATCTACGTTCTCTTTGAAGTTGGGGATTGTGGATATTTTCTTACCATTGCTCCATTTGAGGCCCTCTAGGCAAGAAAGATCCCATCCGAAGAGAAGGCGGGTAGTTGAGCGGTCCCACGCCAAACATCTTCCCCTAAGAAGAGTCCATTCCTCGAGGGTAACTCTCTGTCTTGGGTCTAAGTCTTCGAACCTAGTCCACTAGTTGGTCTCTTGTTTCTAGAGTTGTTTCCACTGTTTGAACCCCTTGTTCCATAACCGTTTTGCAGTTTGGAGGTTCCAAGGTTCCACTCCTCTAATGCCGCTGCTCGGGAACCATATAGAGTCATTTTGTCTTATCCCAGCCACCCACTTCCACTCATCACTCATTCTGATGAATTGTTTGGCCTTGTTCCAAATCTTCCATAAAGAACACACGAGGCTAGAGCCTTTAGGGGACACTGGGAGGGGGGAGAACAAAAGCGTGAGAATCCGAATGTCCTTCCAGCCAGGATGGCCAACAAACGTAAGGTCTTTCAAGTTTCTGAATATCAATTTAGCCCAAGAGGACTCACTATTGCTCCAAGCCTTGATAAGCCACTTAACCGCCAGCTTGTCAGCCAACCCAACGATATCCAAAATACCCAAGCCCCCTGAGTCTTTTGAGCTAATGCAAGTTTCCCAATTGATTTTGGGAATCCCCCTCCTATTGGGGTCCCCAGTCCAAAGGAAGTTTCTACAGATTCTTTCCACTTTGGTCAACTCTTTCTCCTTCGGTCTCCAACACGAGGTAAAGTAAATACTCATTGAAAGCATAAATGTGTTAACAACCATAGCACGCCCTGCCAAGTTGACTTGCATACCTTTCCAATGTTCTAATTTTCTATCAAGCTTGGCCACCACCCAGTTCCATCGTTGGTCCATTGTGATGTCGAAGCCCATGGGGATGCCGAGGAGACGGAAGACTTGACCCCTAGGGATAACTTGACATCTGTGATCTATCAGCAATTGGGGTGGGGGTCCACGGATTGCTCTGAAAGCAGTTTTTGCATGATTGATTTTTGAACCTGACGCCACACAAAAGGTGTCAAGGCAACTCCAGAACACCTCAATGTTGTTCATATCGTTATGCACAAAGGCATTCATATCATCGGTGAAGAGTCTAGCAATCATTTGGCCGTGATTTAGAGATAGGGAAAGACCCATTAGATTGCCAGAGTCCATGTGATGCTTTAAAAGGAGACTGAGGCCGTTTGAGGCAATCGCGAAGAGTAGAGGTGCTAGAGGGCAGCCTTGCCTAATAGATCTTTTTAGGCGTATGGGCTCAGAGAGTTTACCATTGATATTTATTTTAGTTGAAGCATTTCCGAGAAGAGTGGAAACAATTTTCATGAACTTTTGGCTGCATCCAAGGTCTTTCAGTGATTGGAGAATAAAGTCCCATTCCAATCTGTCATATGCTTTGTCGAAGTCGATCTTAATGAAAATGAGATCTTGAGCAGACTCCTCAGCAAACGTAAGGCCTTCCAAAATGTCGACAATAGCTTCAAGTATAGATCTACCTTTGACAAAACCTTTCTGGTCCTCACAAAGCCAAGACTTTAAACGACAAGAGATTCTGTTGGCGATAACTTTGGCAATTATCTTGTAACCAGTTTGGAGCATGGTAATCGGCCGCCAGTTTTCAATTTTGTTCTTATCTCCCCTTTTGTGAATTAACTTGATGATGCCATTATTAAGACCCTCAAGAAGGGTGCCGAAGGAGAGAACCTCAAGCCGCACCAAACCTAGAGGGGTGGCCACCACATGTTTGAAGGACTTGAAAAACTCATTGGTGAGGCCATCAGGACCTGGACTTTTTCCATTGGGAAGAGCAACAATAACCTCGATAATTTCGTTCTCGGAAATGGTAGCTTCTAGAGGAGAATTCATGTTCTGAGGGATTCTAGAATGAGCTACCCTTGAGATGGTAGACTTGCAGTCACGCCTCTACGGGAAAGAGGAGTCGAGACTCCGAGAATGTGGGTAAAGTGCTTGATGATGATAGATCTATTCTTGACTTCCGAGCTACATTCGATCCCATTGTTATCGACCAAGAAGGGGATGGATTCCCTGGCTTGTTTCTTTTTGAGGATGTTACACATCTCTTTCAATGGTTTATCTCCCTTTCCCGCCCACCAGTCCTTGAAGAATATTTGAAGATTTTTCCTTTGAACCTCCTCCTCAAGTCTTAGTCTTCCCCTCATTTTCAGAAGACCTTGCTGGCATTGCAAGTTACCTTTGTTCACTTCTTCTTCAGGACGTGAGAGTCTCCGGTATACCATTTCTCTTCTTCTTTTCCGGATCCTTCTTATGGCCTTATGACTCCTGATCAGAATTTGTCGAGTCCTTTCCACCGCGCTTCTCCAGCACTTAGCCGGTTCATTACAGAATGCAAATGCCTCCGCCCAAACTGTGGAAATTTCTTGGTGGACAGAGGGGAGGGAAAACAACGTCTGACAAGCATGAAACCAAGGAGCTTTCCGGAGCGTGGGAATCGGTTTGAAGGACAGAGTAATCGGGTGGTGGTCCGAGATAGTCAGATCCATGTGTTGGGATATCGAAGGAATACCCCACCAGAGGATGGTGTTTTGGTCAACGTAACATCTATCAAGTCTTGCTTTCCTCTGAGAGTCCCCAGTTGGAGGTTAGACCACGAGAACCCCTTCATATCTTTCACCTCGACCAAGTCGAGATGGAGCTTGATTTTATCCCATATCTCTTTCTCCTGACCGTCAATAATTTTCCCCTTGTTATTCCAGCGATCCTCAGGAACTTCAACCATGTTGAAGTCCCCGCAGAGCAAAACATTGTGTGAGAGGTAGTCAAGGGAAGTCCAAGTGTCGACTCTATCCGTCTCACCATTAGGGGCATAAAGTGAGACCACGGTGAACTGATTAGGGAACCCGAAAGAGGCTACAATCCAATGATGATTTGGATCTTCATAAGTTGAGGTCAACTTGTTGGACCAAGATTGACTAATACCAATTGCAGCGCCACCCACCCCCCTAGGGTGGGAAGTGGAGAGTCAAAGGTAGTCCGAAGAAATGTGTTTAAGTCGTTTCTGGAGATCCTCTACATTGATTTTAATCTCTTGTAAGCAGATAAAGTCAGGATTGAGGCACTTGTCTTTGAACCATTGACCAAGAATTGCCACTCTAGAGGGATCTAACAACCCCTTAACGTTATGCAAAGTGATTTTCATTATTGATGGTTGCCCTCTTTGAGGGGAGGGACCCAATATTTTTTTTTTCTTTTCTTCTTTTTTCCTCCCAAATTCTTGACTGAGGATCCTACTCTTGAGGGGGCTCTTCCAAGGCATGTCTAAGGGTTGTTTCCCTTTAAGCTTTGACTTTTGTTGTGGTAAGCTTGACAAGCATTTTGGAGGAGTAGGACCGAGGAAGGAGCTTTCACTGTCTTGATTGCCTTCGTTGCTGGTGATGAAGCCATCCTCTTTACTGGTGGTGTAACCTTTTTGGTTGTATTCTTTGCTGGTAGAAGATCCAGGTGAATTGTCAGCAGGGTCTTCTTCATAAAGATTATCCCCTGGGAGGTCGACCTCATTAATTTCCTTTTCTAGGTTGCAGTACATGTTATTCAAAGGGGCAGTGGTCACAACGTTCCTTGCTAGTCCTCTTCGAGGGCTAACTTTCCTCCTATGTCTTACTTTGGTGAACCCTTCTGACTCCATCTCTACAACATGAGTGCTCGCTTCTTCCTCCATCAGAGAGGGATGGCCCCTAGTGTCAACTTGAGGGAAAGGATCCGGGGTCCCATCTGGTTTAGGCTTACTTCTCTTGGTATTTTGCTTCAGGGGGAAGTCTTTGATCCTGTGACCTTGGAGTCCGCAATGGAAGCATGCATTTGAAAAATTCTTGTAGGTAACCTCCTGAACCCAAGTCATACCATCGCCACAGTTTATGGAGATCTTTGAAGGGAGGACTTGGTTCAAGTCTGTTTCAATGCAAATTTGTGGGTTTCAATGCTTTGTTAGGTGCAACATTAATCTTCCAAAGAGTCTGTTCCAAAGATTAATGCTTTGTTAGGTGCAGCATTAATCTTCCAAAGAGTCTCACCCCTGATGGCATTCCATAGTTTTGATGAGCATCCGACTAATTCTGATAAATTGTTTGGCCTTGTTCCAACTCTTCCATAAAAAACACATGAGGCTAGACCCTCTAGGGGATACCGGGTGAGGGGAGAACAAAAGTGTGAGAAGTCCTATGTCCTTCCAAGTAGGATGGCCAACAAGGGTAAGGTCTTCCATGTTTCTGAAGATCAATTTAGCCCAAGAAGACTCACTATTGCTCCAAGCCTTGAAAAGCCACTTTGTCGCCAGCTTGTCCGCCAATCCAATGATATTAAAAATTCCCAAGCCCCCTGAGTCTTTCGGGCTAATGCAAGTTTCCCAATTGATTTTGGAAATCCCCCTCTTGTTGGGGTCCCCAGTCTAAAGGAAGTTTCTGCAGATTCTTTCCACTTTGGCCAAGTCTTTCTCCTTAGGTCTCCAACACGAGATAAAGTAAATAGTTGTAGATAGCATAAATGTGTTAACAACCATAGCATGCCTTGCCAAGTTGACTTGCATACCTTTCCAATGATTTAGTTTGGTATTTAGTCTGGATAGCACCTAGTTACACGGTTGGTCCATTGAGATGTCGAATCCCATTGGAATGCCAAGGAGATGGAAGACTTGACCAGTAGGGATAAGTTGACACCCCTGATCTAACAACAACTGGGATGTAGGTCCACAGATTGCTCTAAAAGCAGTTTTAGCATGGTTGATTTTCGAACCTGACGCCACACAAAAGGTGTGGAGGCACCACCAAAACACCTCAATGTTGTTTATATCGTTATGCACAAAGGCATTCATGTCATCGGCAAAAAAGTCTCGCAATCATTTGGCCGTGATTTAGAGGTAGGGAAAGACCCTTGAGATTGACAGCGTCCATGTGATGCTTTAATAGGCGATTGAGTCCATTCGAGGCGATAACGATGAGTAATGGAGCCAGAGCGCAGCCTTGCATAATTGATCTTTTTAAACGAATGGGCTCAGAGAGCTTACTGTTGATATTTATTCTAGTTGAAGCGTTTCCAAGAAGAGTGGAAACCATCTTCGTGAACTTTTGGCTGCATCCAAGGTCTTTCAATGATTGAAGAATAAAGTCCCATTCCAATCTGGCATACGCTTTGTCGAAGTCGATCTTAATGAATACCACATCTTGTGCAGACTCCTCAACAAATGCAAGGCCTTCCCAAATATCGACAATTGCTTCAAGTATAGATCTACCTTTGATAAAACCTTTCTGTTCGTCACAAAGCCATGACTTTAAAGGACAAGAGATTCTGTTGGCGATAACTTTTGCAATTATCTTGTATCATGTTTGGAGCATGGTAATCCATCGCTAGTTTTCAATTTTGTTCTTATCTCCCCTTTTGTGGATTAACTTGATGACGCCATTATTAAGACACTTAGGGAGGGCACCAAAGGAGAGAGCCTCTTGCCACACCAAACACAGTGGGGTGGCCACCTCATGTTTGAAGGATTTGAAAAATTCGTTGGTGAGACCATCAGGACGCCGACTTTTCCCATTGAAAAAGGCATCAATAACCTCGATAATTTCATTCTCAGAAATGTTAGCATCCAACAGCGAAATCATGTTTTGTGGGATTGTAGATTGTGCAACCCTTGACATGGTTGCGATGGAGTCACGCTTGTGCAAGGAAAAAGGAGCCAAGACCCCGAGATGATGGGTGTTCAAATATGTTTCTTGTGTTTTTTTCTGCTTGAATTGAAAAGCAAAAGCATGATTATGACGTAGTGTTAAAGATGTTTAGATATCTTTCTTGTCTTTTTTTTTTTTTCTCGAATTGAAAAGCCAAATCGCGGTTATCACGTCAGTTGACTCTTGAAGCTCCAGAGTGAATTCCTGCATAAAAAGTTGACTCTTGAAGCTCCAGAGTGAATTCCTGCATAAAAAGTTGCGAGCGCCTTTGTCTTGCGTGGAAAATATAATTTGTGTTTTTAAAACAATATTTACTGAAATGTTGATACTCAAGGGAGAGAAGTTAGACTTGACATGCATCCCTCTTTATGTGGGCTCAAGCTATGACTGATTCGAAAGACGTCGCCGTTATATTATTTTATAATTTTTTTTTTAGAGTACAATGAATTGGAAAAATACACATCCAGGACGGAGGGAGTGGTGCTTTAATGGTGCGTAGTGGTGCTTTAATGGCCTTGGGTTGAGGGTTTTTCCCTCCCCCCTGCGAGTCCCTCCCCTCAGTCGGGAGGGCGCTCGCCTGTGTGCTTCGCCCCTGCGGGGTGCAGCACCTTCTGGTTGTTCTGGCTCTGTCGTCCCCGCTTCTTTCTCTCCATGGCACTCTTCGAAGCTCTGCGAAACGGTATGTCCACGATCGATGCTTCACCGACCGTGGGTCTGGAAGGGAACGCGCGCGATTTG
Source organism: Ceratopteris richardii (assembly GCA_020310875.1). Taxonomy (NCBI): domain Eukaryota; kingdom Viridiplantae; phylum Streptophyta; class Polypodiopsida; order Polypodiales; family Pteridaceae; genus Ceratopteris; species Ceratopteris richardii. Next base: position 113,738,393 of record CM035422.1, on the reverse strand, counting down.
TCTTCTACATTGGGTCTGCAACAGGTAGGTGTAAGTGGCTCTGGTAATGAGGACTTGGCTATGGTTGATGCCCCTGCTGGCTGCATGGAGTATCGCAGGAACTCTGTCGCGCACTCTCAACAGAAATCGTATGCCGACTCCATTAAAAGCAAAGGTAATCTCTTTACTGCTCCTGTTTTGTCTAGCTATGGCGGTTCTGATAAAGATAAGGGTGTAGAGAGTGCTGAATGTTCGGAAAACCCTCATCGGCTGCTTGTGGAAGACATCCCTAGCGAAGATGATGAAGAAGACTCTTTCATTATTGACAGATCCTCCCTGGATAGTTGGCAAGAACACCTGTTGGGTAGGGTTGTGATAGGTCTGTGTCACGGTCCCAGACCGCCGCATGATGTCCTTAAAAGTTGGATTAAATCCCATTGGGAAGCCAGGGGATTAATGGTCAAACACATACAGTACTGTCCTAACAATTTCTATCTCTTCTTCTTTGAAGAGGCTAACAGTGCCTTACAGGTTATTAGTGAAGCCCAATGGCTTATCAGAAATGTCCCCATGTCTTTTTTCAAGTGGCATGTTGGTTTTAACCCCAAGGGTCCAAAACCTACTAGGATCCCGGTTTGGGTTGAATTCCCTGAGCTTCCTATAGACTTTTACCCATGGATTGAGCAAATTGGGAATATGATTGGTCGAGTTTTAGGCCAAAAATCCAGAAACAGTATCATAAATACTAAATGGGACCCCCAAGTTCTAATAGAAATAGATGTGTCCAAAGAGATCAAGACTCAAATAGCTATCAAGGACTCTCAGGGAAAAAAGTTACACACCCAAAGGATCACATACCGGAATCTACCTAACGCCTGCTACAATTGCTATAAACAGGGCCATTTAATTCGGGACTGTCCCCTCATTGTTTCACGAAATGAAGAAGGTAATCTTGAGAAACAAGGTGTGCAGTCTGCTTCAAATAATTCCCCCAATGTCCCGAGTAAAAAGCATGTTCAAAAACCAAAAAAAAAGTCTTTTAAGTCGGATAACCCATATGATGTTTTGCTAGAAAATATATCTAATCCTTTTGATGACAATATCCTTGCAGGCGGAGAACATTCAGTTGAAGAACATAATGAGAATACTGATCCCAATTTGAATGTGACAGATATTTCCAAAACCGCTCAGGCAGGTAATGTTGACCATCGATCTGCAGGTAACTGGAAGGTGATTGGAAAAAAAAATAAGGTTATTCAGGAATCATCTTATATAAGGGATAACCCTTGCTTCTCTCAGCATAATAATGATGAGCCCAAGCCCGCTGTTGATCATTTCAGTAAGGATCTAGATGCGATGGATCAAGATTCTATTAATTGCATGAATGAGGAAGGGGAACACTGTGAAGTTGTTCCCATGTCTCAGGATTTGGTCTCTATCACTGATCACAATAAGGTTAATAAGCCTAAAAGGAAGGAAGCGGTCAGGTTATCTGCCTCTGCGCCCAAACCGACCAAAAACAGTCGTAAATGATTTTTCTGTTGCTGATGTTTGATCTTAAAATTATTTCTCTAAATGTTAAAGGGTTGACAGACATTGTCAGGCCCAGAATGATTAATTGCTGGATTAAGTTACTTCCCTGCATTCCTGATATCTTCTGCTTACAGGAAGTTAAAGTAGGTGGAGATACGTTGCGTTGGCATCTTAACATTCTTGCCCCGAATTTTACTTGGTATTTCACCAGCCATTCTAGTGGCAAAGGTGGTGCTGTTGTTGGTCTGTCAAGTTCTATTTCCAAGTCTTTTAAAGATGTTGTTGTTAGCAACTCCCATCAGTGGTGTGTTGTCAAGCTGGGAGACCCGTTTAATTGTACTATTATTTCTGTGTATGCTTCTAATTTGTGTACTGAAAGGAAAGGCTGCTGGGAAGAATTATGTGCCTTTGACAGTCCTGTCATTGTGGCAGGGGATTTTAATATGGTTACTGCTGTGCAAGATAGATGGGAAAGAAAAGGGAACTGTATTTTTGGCTCTGAAAAACAAGCTTGGTTCAATTTATGTAATCATCTGGATTTATCTGACCTTTCTTGTAATTCGGGCTTTTCTTGGTCTAACAAGCAAGTTGGGGACAACTATAGAGCGGCTAGGCTGGATAGATGCTATGCGAGTTCGGGATTTGCCCAAGATTGTTGGGATATTAGTAGCAAGATTGATCACTCCCTGCTAGTGTCGGATCATAAACCCCTTTTTATAACCTTCAGAAAAGGCTCTCCTAACTATAGATCTGGTCGGCCTCACATTGACTATAGTCTGCTCAAAATTCCTAGCATTATGAATCGTACTAAAGAGATCATTGCCCATTACTTTAAGGTTTTTAGTTCCCCTTCTACTGCGTGGGAACATGCTGTTAAGGGGATCCAAAAGCTTTTCACAACCTATAGAAAGCAAGCTTTAGATCGGAGGTCTCAGAGGAGACTTGCTCTTATGAATCAGCTTAAAACCTTTGAAGTGAATTCCAAAGAGTATCTTGAATGCTCTGTGAGACTGAGTAAAGAGAGGTACCTGGAAGCTAGGAGCTCCCTTTCTATTTCAAGAGAATTCTGGAGTGAGAACTTGGATCGGAACAATAAACACATGTTTGCTCTTATGAAAAAGAGGAAAATTAGGGATTTTGTCCCTCCTATTAAGAAAAGTGATGGGAGTTTTACCTCCAATATGGAAGAGGCTCTGCAGGAAACCAAGAGATTCTTTATGGATGTTTTCTCTGTTTCTCCCAAGTGGGGGGAGGACATCCAGAGGGCCAGAGCTACTATTGCTTTAAAAAGGAAAAAAATGATTCCTGAGTGCCTGGTCCCTATTCTGGACCTGCCCCTCACTGGTGGTGAGATCAAAGAAACTATCAATAAATTGAAACCTTGTAAGTCTCCTGGGTTGGATGGTTTACCTAATGAATTCTTTATCATTCTTAAGGAATTTCTCACTCCCTACATTCTCTTGATCTGGGAGGAAGTTTCTGGTAAAGGTTATCTCCCTTGCTCTATTAACACTGGAGTTATTAAACTTATTCATAAGAGAGGTCCCAAAGAAGACCTCAACAACTGGAGGCCCATTACGTGCCTAAATACCATTTACAAAATTTTTGCTACCACCCTTGCTAGGAGACTTAGCCCTTTGATGAACCAGTTTATCCTCCCTGAGCAAAAAGGTTTTATTAAAGGCAGATTTATTCTTGATGCTATCATTGCCCTTTGGGAAGGCATGGATTATGCTAAAGAGTCTGGCCAAGATCATTACTTCTTTAAAATTGATTTTGACAAAGCTTATGACAGGATTGAGTGGGATTTTGTTCTTCAGTCCCTTCAAGACCTAGGATTGGGAAGGAGATTTATTAAGTATGTGAGCACCCTTTTTGGAAATGCTTTTTCTAGAGTCTCTATTAATGGCCATATTTCTGCTCCCTTTAAGTTGGCTAGATCTATAAGACAAGGATGCCCTTTGGCCCCTCTTCTTTTTGCCATTGCTAGTGATGCTTTGGGTTGGTTAGTTAAGGATGCCATGACAGAAGGTAAAATTAAAGGTATTTGCATTCCCAACTCCCCAGCCCCTTTGTGTCTTCAGATGTTCGCTGATGATACCAATGTTATTTTAAAAAATGATCCCCAATCCCTAACCAAGTTTCTGGAATGTCTGGATGTTTTTTGTCTGGCCAGTGGATCCAGGGTCAATCACAGTAAAACTGGTTTTAAAGCCTCTGATAATTCTACTCCTGACATTATTTCCCAACTTGGGTGCAGTATTATAAAAGAAGGTGTGATTTTTAGGCTTCTTGGGATTCCGATGGGATTCAATGTTTCTTTCGATCAAAGGTGGGATTGGGTCTGTGAAAAATTTAAAAAAGGTTTGGAGGTTTGGTATGATGCGAACTCCTCCCTTCCTCATCGTTCTTTTATTCTCAATCATTATCTTTTACCTAAACTTGTCTATTTCCTGTCTTGTTGGGCTCCGTCCAAAAATCAGCTTGGTAAGGTGATCTCGATGGCCAAAAGATTCCTATGGGGGGGTTCTGCCAACAGAAAGAAAATTGCCAAAGTTCCTTGGGATATCTGTTGCATGAATAAAGAAAAAGGGGGGTTGGGGCTGAAATGCCCAAAAAAAATGGCTGACACCCTGTCGGCAAAATGGATTCTTAGAAGCATTGGAAACAACGATATATGGGCTTCTCTGATTCAAAGAACATCTAACAAATTTTTTTTGACTAATTACAGGGCCTGGAATAACATTAATCTCTGGGACATCATTTCCTGTCCTCACCCCATCTCCCCTGTTGGTAGTCCTCTGGTTTGCAGATTCTGGAATTCCTGGTTCAAAGCTAAAAGTTTTTTCTGTCCTTCTGATAAGATGTCTCTTATGGCTCAGTTTTATATGCAGGAATCTCCTTGGCTAGGTTGGCTGGCCAATAGAAACAACGGGAGCATTTCCATCAAGGAGCATAAATGCCATAGGAAGCATGGTTTCATAACCTGGAGGAACTATATGTCTAATGGGATGACGAGATCTGACTATGATATAGTTAGTAGGACTAATGCTTCTACTGCCTGTCTGCAGGTTCTGCTGTTCCACAAGCGGATGCTAGTTGAGCAACTGACGAAGTGCAACTGGAAAGAGTTAAAGCTTCATGAGGTTGCAGAATACATCTACAAAAAGTTCAAGAACAATAAGGACTCGATGGATTTGGTCACCTCCAAATTAAACGGAATTTGGAGTTTGAACTGGTCTGCTGCTCAATGGTCCTACAGATTTAAAGCTCTGTGGGTCTACCCTGAAAGCATCAAACATTCTTGTCTTCAATGGATGATAATTCACCAAGGGCTTTGGGTGGGCCCTAGAGTCAGGAAAATATTTATTGATGGTGGTAAATGTGCATTTTGTGGCAGGGTGGAGGATGTTTATCACCTCTTCTTTGACTGTTTTCATGCTAAGCCTTTCTGGAGCAGTGTTGATAACTTTCTTAAATTAAAGAAAGCTCCCAAGCTTCAAAGGATGGATGCCTTGATCGGTGGTTGTAAAAATATGGATATTCTCCTATGGAACTCCTGGCGTGGCCACATCTTGTGGGCTATTTGGCTTAGTAGAAATAATAAAACGTTTGGTAAAGGGGAAAAAAATTTTATCATTCCCCTTCAGTACTCTCTGAAAAGAGTCTCTGATAATTGTATCAAGAAAATCACCAAACCTTCTCTTCCCGATCATGATATTCATTGTATCTTAGCTACCCAGCGATACACTAGATGGAAAGCGCTTTTGAGTCAGTTCTATTCCCCATGCAGGTTTGCTATGGTGGAATCCTTGTAATCTAGGGTGGTCTGGTGCTCCTGCCCCCTGCACATGTACATTTTACCCTGTTAATTTATATTTTCCTGTTTTTCTCAAAAAAAAAAAAAAAAATACACATCCAACCTCATAAAGAAGAGGCATTTATCTTGGAAAACTTTGAAGCATCCAGCTTCGGGCGGGATTTGAACCCTGACCATCTACCTAAAAGTACAACGCACATTCCCTAATTTACACAATTTAATAGTATGAACTACTTTTGTTTTTCAATCATTATTTATTTAAATGAACATATTAAAAAACAGAGCGAACTCAAATTTGACATGCCTCCTTTTTTATGTGTGGACAGTGGGCTCTAGTTATGTTTGAAAGACGTCGTCTTTAAATTATATTATTTCGATTTTCAATTATTGATTATTTTTGTGTTTAAGACAATATCTATTTAAATAGAAGTTTTTTTAAAAAGTTAAATAGAAGTTTTATAAATAGAAGTTATTTACAATGAATTGGAAATAACTCACACACTCAACCTCATAAGGTAAAAGCAGCAATTCATAAGGTAAAGGCAGCAATGAACTTGGGGATTCCAATAAACACATCCAACCAGCCAGATTTAAACCTTGGACTTTCTTTCACAGAGTTGAAAGCGTGAACCATTAAGTCACGTCAGCAGACAATTTAAAAGGAAATATTAAAAAGAGAGAGAAAAATCAAATTTGGCATGCATCCTTCTTTGTGTGGGCTCATGTTATGAATAATTCAAAACATTTCGCCTTTATATTATATTATCCAATTTTCAACTATGGACTATTGGGCCAAAATTTGATAGGTAGAACAATATGTCATATCATAGGTAAAATGAATTTTTGTCTTCAAGAGAACAAAAAAAAGAAGTTTATTAATGGTCTAAGGATTTCCTGGATACTTGAACCAACCCTCGAAGTTTGAGATATGTTTTTTTCAGCTGTACGCTGAGTTCATGTTCATTATGACCTTATCTCTTCAATAAGGTCTTTCCAATGGCTTTATGAAGTCTGTTATGATCTATTGGAGATGCGCCTTGTGCAGAATATAACATTGCCTATCAATAACCTTCTTTCGTTGTTTTTATTAGAAAAAATATATTAATAGTAAAAAATTACAATATGTAGATGGGGCAGGTTTCCAATGATACAGCCCCTCAGGCCAACGGAGGTCACCCATAAGCAAGCAAAGGGTAGTACAAAGATAATTACCGAAATTGGGCGTGTTGATGCTCAAATAAACATAGAAATTACAAGTCACTAGTGTATGATGGAAGGACAACATATAGGGGCGCTACATGTGAAAGAAGATCATAATCCATGTACTTAGGACAATCAGCTTAGAATAGGCAAAAAGCCATCACAATTATAATATCAAAGTATAGAGGGAGGAAAGCAACCCTCCAATTCTCAAAACCAAACTTTCTACATTTTCTTTTTCTTAATGTTTATCTCTCATTTCTCCCAATGAACTATCCAATCTAGCCATAAACATTTTTGTAGCCATAAAAATTTTTGTAAAATGGAGGAGGAGTTAGTCGAAAATACAGGGCTCAAATTATAACATCGTTTGACCTCCGTTCAATCTTTCCAAAAATTCCAAACCACCTTGCTACCAAATGGAACAAATACATGAGGAGATGAAACAATCATCCAAAGATCAAAATTATTTCAAGCTTTAACATCTTGAACAAAAAACGTATGACAATTTCTTTTGATAAGAGAAGCTCAAAAATCGTCATGAGTTAATAGATTTTTTACTCCAATAAGCAGACAAACTTTTTTCAATTTTGATAAGGCAAAAAATTCCTAAGCCCCTTTTTTCTCTACTCATATGTCGTACCTTCCAAGCAACTTTAGGAATTCTAGAGCTACTCAAATTACCTCCCCATAAGAATCTCTTAGCTTGACTTATGACCTGCAACAAATGTTTCTTAGAAATCATCCAACAAGAAAGAAAATATATGATGGAAGGCAGCACATAGTGACTAAGAATAAAAACTTTGTGAGTTATGTTGTGTTGGAGGGACATCCATTTAAAACGAGTAATTCTAAAATTAATCATTACCCAAATCCATCATTGCTCAAAGATGATATTTAAACACATGGGAATACCAAGGAGTCTGAATATGACACCTTCTTGAAGAATCTCACAACCACTTCTAACAATGCAAGAAGGGACAATGTGATTAGAAGATTTGAAATAATTTTTTTTATGATTAACTTTGGAACCACTAGAAGGACAAAAGATATCCAAAAAATTCAAAAAGTTCTTAGCAAAAGTATCATGAGCTTTAGTGAACATGCTAGTGTCATCTGCGAACATTTGCAAATGGAGATGAGAAGGAGTATTATGGATATTTAAACTTTGAATAGTACCTTGATTCATGCAATCCTTGAGAAGCAAACCAAGGGCACCACTACTCATGGCAAAAGAGGAGGGGAGCTAGAGGGTAGCCTTTGTCACATACATCTTTGGAGTCTAAAGGGTTTACAAACATGCCCATTCATAGTAACTCTAGAGTAAGCATTACAATAGAAACATGCCCATTCATAATAACTCTAGAGTAAGCATTACCATTCATAGTAACTCTAAGCATTACCATTCATAGTAACTCTAGAGTAAGCTACTTAGAACATTCGGTGGACGCGGCATGCATACAGTTTCAGAAATGGCAATGCTGCGATGTTTTCTTTGTAAAGTGCAGCATTGCATGTTGCACGACTCCTTTCTGGAAGCTATCACCCTTAAAGATGTTCAGATATGTTTCATGTGTTTTCAAAGATGTTTACATATGTTTCTTGTCTTTTTCTCGAGTTCAAAAGCAAAAACACGGTTATCACGTAGCATCAGTTGACTCTTTAAACTCGGAAGTCAATTCCTCCATGGAAAATATAATTTCTGTCTTTAAAAAAATATTTATTGAAATGGAGTTATTAAAGACAGATTCGAAGGACGTCGCCTTTATATTATTCTATCCAATTTTCAAGTATGGACTAGTCTTGGTTTTAAAACATTATTTATTTAAATGGAGATATTAAAAAAGAGACAGAAATCAAATTTGACATGCCCCCTCTTTTATGTGGGCTCGAGTTATGACTGATTCGAAAGACGTCTTTATATTATATTATCCAATTTTCAATTATGGACTATTTCTGCCTTTAAAACAGTATCTATTTAAACAATCAGGCAAGGCTGCCCTCTCGCTCCTTTACTCGCCTCGAATGGACTCAGTCGCCTATTAAAGCATCGCATGGACGCTGGCAATCTCAAGGGTCTTTCCCTACCTCTAAACCACGGCCAAATGATTGCGAGACTTTTTACTGATGACATGAATGCCTTTGTGCATAACGATATAAATAGCATTGAGGTGTTTTGGTGGTGCCTTGACACCTTTTGTGTGGCATCAGGTTCAAAAATCAACCATGCTAAAACTGCTTTTAGAGCAATCAGCGAATCTACTCCCCAATTGTTGGTGGATCAGGGGTGTCAACTTATCCGTAGAGGTCAAGTCTTCCGTCTCCTTGGCATTCCGAAGTGATTCGACATCTCAATGGACCAACACTAGAACTGGGTGCTATCCAAGCTGGATAGCAAGTTGAATCATTGGAAAGGTATGCAAGTCAACTTGGCAAGATGTGCTATGGTTGTTAACACATTTATGCTGTCTACAATTATTTACTTTATCTCGTGTTGGAGACCTAAGGAGAAAGACTTGGCCAAAGTGGAAAGAATCTACAGAAACTTCCTTTGGATTGAGGACCCCAAGAGGAGAGGGATTCCCAAAATCAAATGGGAAACTTGCATTAGCCCTAAAGACTCAAGGGGCTTGGGAATTTTAGATATTGTTGGGTTGGCTTAAAAGCTGGCGGCGAAGTGGCTTATCAAGGCTTGGAGCAATAAGGAGTCCTCTTGGGCTAAATTGATCTTCAGAACACGGAAGACCTTACCTTAGTTGGCCATCTTGGTTGGAAGGACATAGGGATTCTCACGCTTCTGTTCTCCCTCCACCCGGTGTCCCCTAAAGGCTCTAGCCTCGTGTGTTCTTTATGGAAGAATTGGAACAAGGTCAAACAGTTCATCAGAATCAGTGATGAGTGGAAGTGGGCAGCTGGGATAAGACAAAATGACTCTATCTGGTTCCCGATCCGCAGCATTAGGGGGTGGAGTCTTGGAACCTCCAAAGTGCAAAGCCATTATGGAACAAGGGGTTCAAACAATGGAAACAACTCTAGAAACAAGAGACCAGCCAGTGGATTAGGTTCAAAGAATTGGATCCGAGACTTAGAGTTACCCTTGAGGAATGGACTCTTCTTCAAAGCAGGTGTTTAGCATGGGACCGCTCAACTACCCACCTTCTCTGCAGTCAGGATCTTCCTTGGTTGGAGGGCCTCAAATGGAGCAATGGTAAGAAGCTATCCAAAACCCCCAACTTCAAAGAGAACTTAGATGTTCACCACATTCTTAACAAGAGGGATGGTGCCTTTCTTGGACCAAACTACAATGGGAACTAAGTTTCATGTCTATTGGCACCCTCTAATTGAGATCAAAAAGTCCGTTCTCATGTGGCAGATCTTGCATAAAGGTATCTGGTCCAATGCAAGGGCTAACAAAATCTGTGGTGTGCCGCCATGGTGCAAGCATTGTCATTGATGCATTGAAGATTTAGTTCACGTGTTCTTCGACTACCCCAAGTCTCGTGTTATCTGGCGTCACGTGACCCGAGTATTGAGACTCACGAACCAAATCAATTCGCAACAGGAGATGTTGGGTGAGGCATTCGGCTGCTCTTCGAGGCTATGGAATGCCATCAGGAGTGAGACTCTCTGGAAGATTTTGAGGGAGCGATGTGCTGTCAATTTTGGCCAAACTCCTGAAGAATGTTCGATCGAGAAATCCTTGTTTCTTCTTGGTAAAAGAATCTCCCGAGATAAGAGATTTCCGTGGTTTCGACATCACTGTATTTATCTCCTCGAAAACAACAAGTTGAAACCTAAATGGGTCCCACATGAGAATGATGATGATTTTATCCGCCTCATTTGTAATGCCCTCTAGGCTTCCATACTCCTCCCCTGCTTTCTGGGATTTGGGGGGTCCCATGGGCTCTAGTCCCATCCCCTTGTAATTTTTCTTCTTTATTTTAATTAAAGTCCGGGAGATTAGGCTAAGGCGGAACTTCCTTTTATTTAAAAAAAGTATCTATTTAAATAGAGATATTAAGAAAAGAGAGAGAAATTAAATTTGACATGCATCCTTCTTCTTTATGTGGGCTCATGTTATGATTGATTCAAGACATGTCGCCTTTATATTATATTATCCAATTTTCAAGTATGGACTACACGCCCTAAATTTGATAGGTAGGACAATATGTCATATCATAGGTAAAATGTTTTTTTCTACTTTGATAGAAAATAGAAATGAAGTATGTTAATGCTCTAAGGATTTCTTGGATACTTGAACCAACCCTCGAAGTTGAAGATAGTCGTACGTTGAGTCCAGGCTCATTATAACGTTATCTCTTCTATAAGGTCTTGAATACCATTTAATCCCACCCTTTTATTTGTAATTCCAGATCCAACATGTTCCTATTAGCTTTATGAATCTTCTATCCTAGAACTCTCTTGATGTGACAAGGTCACCACAAGCTAAGAGGCAATCTTTATATCTCAAACTTCCTCAAGATCAAGGACCTTCTTACTATAACTATGGTCATTTTAATTCGAAACCCTAATTTCATGTAATTCTTTGAGAATCATCATCCTTCTTTTAGATTTGACATGTTTGCCCCCTAAGATTGTAATTTCAATCAGGCGATCTATACAAGAGGCTATTCCAATACAAATACCATCCTCACCTATAGAATGATTGGTAAAATCACAAGTATGATTAGAAGACAAGATATTTAAATTAGAGGTGAGTTTAAAACCACAAAATTTACCTTCTTGGAGATAAATGATGTCAAGAGCCAAAGAATGATCCTTCAATCAGTTTTTCATAAGCTTCTCTATGATAGGGTCAGTGAAGCTTTGATATGAAGAGAAATAGCTTTAGTTAAACTATAGATTAAGAGAAAATTTAACTGTAATACACAAAAAACTAAGACAAGGGCAAAAAATGAGTCCTTCATGGGCCTTTTAGATGAAGGAGTGATTAGAGATGAACCAATGTGAAGAGGGTGGTGAACATAGCTTAGTCCCTTAATCCCATAGGGTAGGCATAAGATTCCATGGTTTTTGCGTGGTCAAAGAGGAAAACCCACCTTGAACGAGTGTTTTTAGCTGTATGAATGGTTTTGAAAGGAATAGGAATGGGACATAGCGCTTAGATTAGCTCTGTGATCCAAAGGTTAAGAATGAGTGACAAAAGACAACGCATTGTTGAACATTGGCCCTTGGATTTGAGAGAAAAGAAGGGTTGTGATGTAGTTTGTCATTAAAACTGTGCCTTTTAATCTAGACTCTTGGATTTCTTCTCACATTGGGTGGCATACTTTGAATTTGTCCCATCTTGAGCACCTAGAATCTCTACCATTGGATCAAAAAAGCATCTCATGGCTGAGATTGAGTGGCCAAAAGGCAGAAGCGCCTTTTCTCCTAGTCCCTTGGATCATGGGCTCATCCGACGGCTCACATCTTGAATGGACTTGTGCTCAGCCCCAAATACAGATCAACATGGGATCTGCCCCTATCAGATGGGTCTTATTGATTCAAATTTTCTCCTCATCCCTAAATGCAGATGGCCATTGGATTCGACCTCATCCAAGGGTCATAAATCTCGTAGAGAGTTTCACAAAAAAAATCATGAAGCCTTCTCTCTCTCTACTATCTCATTCCATGCATTTAATTGCCTCTCTCTCTCTCTCTCATGCGTTTCAATCTTAGCCATTAAATAGAAGCACCGAAAGGCCAAGAATAGTTGCATCTTAAAATTCAAATAAAAATACCTATCAAATATTATTTGATTGAAGAATACCACTAGTGATTTTCCATGGCCGCTCAAGCTCCTAGAATAAGCTTCTTAATCCCTAAAAATTAGGAATCCTTACAAGGCTCATACAAGGTTCACTTTTTTCCGTAATGAGAGACAAAGTAGAGATTGCAACACTACTAATCAAAATTATTCATCATTTACTATAATTTTTTATGAGTTTAATCAAGGAATGAGAAACTCTCATAGTTTCTTTTCTATTGGATTTAGATGTATCCTGTATCCAGATGTCAAGGCATCATACTGAGCCATAAGAACATCACCAAAATTATCCTTAGAGCAATGAAACTCATTTATTTTATCTTGATCACTTTAATTAAGTTGCTCATCAAAAGTATCATCATCAGTTACTTTTCTTTTATACTCTTCTTCATCCGAGGAGGAATAGAAGGAGTATTGATATTACAAGAGTTGAGGGAAGAACTTTTATTCTTAACCACTTGTAGTATCTTTAACCACTTGTAGTGTTTTTAATAACAGCTTTTATTGTAAAAATCATATTGGGTTCTGAATCTAAGTCATTCAAAGGCTTAGAAACATTTTCAAGGGGAAGTTCATAAGAGTTAGCACATTTAGGGTTCTTCTTCTTAAAATTTCTTCAGTTAGATTTTTTGACAGTATTATTTAAAAGTTTATGAGGATCCTTATAAGAAGTTTTCGAGCTCTTCTCTTGGAGGGTGCAAAGGCACACACTCTTTTATAAGATGTCCTCGTCTATAAAAATTAAAACAAGCAATATAAAAATTTTGGTATATAATTTTGTATTCATGAAGATGAAAATCATCAAAATTTAACTTCTTTGGAAAGATCAACTTCAATCATAATTTGAGGGTTTCATTTAGGTTTATCCGACTTCTAGGTTTTTGGTCTAGGAATTTTCCAATAAACTTACCTAATCCATCAACCCAAGGATAAAAAACAATAGAAAGGTCAAGAAAGTGAATCCATACTAGGACCTTTGTTAGCTTTGGCCCCCCACGGTTGAATCCACTATACCAGTTGAAGAAGGACTCCATAGTATTTTAGATAATCTATTCACCCTATGCAATGACCTGCATAACACTATTATCATCATCAGAGAAGAATAAAAAATAGATATTCAGAAGGTATTGAACATGTTTGATAGTTAAAACTCTACTTTTCTAGTTGACTCACATTCAAAGTTTTAGGGCTTCATGAGACGGCTGTGGACCATGACACATGCCTATGAGAACTTTATAGTCCTTTGTCATGGTTGAAGGGCTCTATAAAGACTTTTCCCTATATGAAAGATTGATTACAAGGGCTCTAACATCTATATTATCACATTCAGAATCTATACAAAGGTTCTCGGCATCATGAATCTCTTTAGCATCATTATTACCCATAGTAAAGCTCTAGCGGAGAGATTTTCTACCATCAAGGTGAAATATTGGGTTAGTATTTGTGAGAGGTCTGCGAGAAGCTTAAACAAATGACATGTTTGACATAATACTTTGTTCAGGAGGTGCATGCATTAACCTGACTTTGCGAAAATCCAATCTTGAGGGCCTCTTGAAGGGCGATGCGTTCCCCACGAGGGAAAGAAGGAGACCAAAACATGCTCATTTGATTCGGTGGAGCATTGAGAATGGAGTAGGTACAAGGAGAGTTGAAATGAAACCTTCACAAAGTAGCACAACATGCAAGAGAGAGTAGGGCTTCCCACTAGTTCTCCTCTCCCTTCGTGGCTATTGATTTTTGTACTGACAGGTAAAATGTTGCTACTACTTTATATATTACATTATTAATTTTTCAAGTATTTTTAGCGATCATTGTCCTTAATCACGAGCTCCTAATATGCCTCTGAATTGATTTGATCAACCTCCCATAGTTCTTTCATCCTTCTTGTTCTCAACTTGGTGTCCTGAACCCTTGTTCTCAATCTTGGTGTCTTGAACATTCTTTTTCATAATCTTGGTGTCTTGAACACTTTTGTTCATAACCTTCGTGTCTTGAACCCTTTTTCTCAACCTAAGTATCTTGAACATGGTTCTAACCAATGTTAGGTGTCTTCGAACTTGAATCTATTGCATCCATATAGAAATTCGATTTTAAGAGCTTTTCAACAATACATGTCTGAATTGGATCTAGAAATTGAGAGATACACTCCAATGTTTGATGTTTCAAAGCGATCCACGCTACTTTTTTGTACCCTTTCAAATACAAAGTGCCGAAGAGCCTTTCCTAGAGGCCTACCTTTGGTGACCATGAACCTTGTGGAATCTATCCACCTTTTATAAACTTACTTCCTAGGCTTTGATATCAATTCTTGTATCCAATTAGAATTATACTCATGACTTCTTAAAACCAAACCGGAAACCTTCATATCACCAGTTTTCTAAGCCTCTAAGATTTCCAAACCGCCTGTATTCTTGGGAAGAACATAGAAATTCCATGGGACTTTACTATCTATTACTGTCTTGACCTTCGCATCAAGACTCCTGGATTTTTGAAGATCAGTGATGAGTGGAAGTAGGTAGCTGGGATAAGACAAAATGACTCTATCTGGTTCCCGATCATCGGCATTAGGGGGTGGAGTCTTGGAACCTCCAAACTACTAAGCGGCTATGGAACAAGGGGTTCAAACAGTGGAAACAGATCTGGAAACAAGAGACGGGCTAGTGGATCAGGCTCAAGGACTTAGACAAGAGACATAGAGTTACCCTTAGACTTGAGACATAGAGTTACGCGTGAGACCGCTCAACTACCCGCCTTCTCTGCGGACATGATCTTCCTTGCCTGGAGGGCTTCAAATGGAGCAATGGTAAGAAACTATCCAGAATCCCCAACTTCAAAGAGAACTTAGATGGTCATCACACCCTTAACAAGATGTGGTGCGTTTCTTGGACCAAATTTCGATGGGAACTAAAGTTCATGTCTATTTGGCACCCCCTAATTGAGATAAAAAAGTCCATTCTCATGTGGCAGATCTTACATAAGGGTATCTGGTCCAATGCAAGGGCTAAAATTTGTGGTGTGCCTCCATGGTGCAAGCATTGCCAAGGATGCATCGAAGGTTTAGTTCACCTTTTCTTTGTTTGCCCAAAGTCCCGTGTTATGTGGCATCACGTGACGCGGGTATTGAGGCTCACAAACCAAATCAATTGGCATCAGGTGCTGTTGGGTGAGGCAGTGGGCTGCTCATCAAGGCTGTGGAAGGCCATCAAGGGTGAGACTCTTTGGAAGATTTGGAGGGAGCGATGTGCTGTCAATTTTGGCCAAACCCCAAAGGAATGCTCGATTGAGAAATCCTTCTTTCTTCTAGGTTAAAGAATCTCCCGAGATAAGAGATCTCCATCGTTTAGGCATCATTGTATCCATCGAAGATAACGAGCTCAAACCCAAATGGGTCTTGCATGAGGGAGATGATAGATTTGTCCGCCTCATTTGTAATGCCCTCGAATTGTGGGATTTGGAGGGTCCCATGGGCACTAGTCGCATTCACTTGTAACTTTTCTTCTTTATTTTAATTAAAGTCCGGGAGAATAGGCCAACGCAGAACTTCCTTTATAAAAAAAAAAGACCCCTGGATTTTGGACGGCCACGGAACTTTACGTTGAAAAAGTGAATCCATTATTTTCTCTCTTGTCGTCTAGCACGTGTCACCTTGTGTGTTTGAATCCTCTTCGACTTACAACTAAGGGCTTTTTTGTTTACTTTTCTCTTGTAAATTACGTTATAAAAAAGAAATGGGCTTGACTTTCAATGGCGCGGGTCATTTCAATTTGTGGGGATTTTTGTTCTCTTCTGCTTCTCTTGAAGAGTTCGTCGGTAGCTCCAAACAAATTAATGCTGAAAGAAAATTTCCGCGGAAGGGTAATGCGAGCGCCCTTCATCGTATTTTTCTTCTTTTTGAAGAGCTAAACAAGGAAAAAGGAAAAGGAACTTAAAAAATCGCTTATTTCTAAGAAGAAGCAAGTTGTACAATGATTATTTAACTCTTTTGCTATCTCTTAAGCTATTCACAAGTTCTTCAAATATGCTGTTTTTTTACTCGTTGTTAAACGTCTAGGAAACTGTCTCCCAGTGTCATTCAAGGTGCATCCAAAGTGACCTTTGCAAACATCATTTCGAACCGGTGATTACTTAGTACCACGTCAATTTAGGGACACACAACGTTTTTTTTCGGTGACATTGAGGATTTTCATTGTCTTTAACTTACCGAAAATATAGTCTCATAAGCTTTCCAATGATCTAAAAGCTATTAGAAACGGGAAACAATTGACTTTTCTGTGCAACTTCCATAATTTGACAACTGTTGACATGGAGTTATCAAATTTGTAGATACTCTTTTGTTTACAAAACGCTTCCGTACATGGCATGGAAATGTATCTCCATTTGTTATGTTCTATAAAATTTTATAGTTATTGATGATGGCTAGAAAAGCGGATTATAGTTTACTCTGATTCATTAAATTGTTCTAATTGTGTCAATTGCAAGTACACATGCTTCTATAGGGGTTCACTAATAGGAAAACCACACAGATTGTATATATTCTTGATAAAGAGGTAAATATTTCCTACGTCTATCTTTTCGTTGGCGTATTATAAAGGTGAGGAATGAGTGCATTTAAGCGCGGATGACATGGATGAGCGCATGTGCACGTCGACATGCACCGCTTGCACCGCTATGTTAACTTGTTTGTATAGATGAAGCATGATGGCATAGGGACACCTCTGTGTCATTGAGTATTAAGACTAGACGACAAGATGTTTAAAACGAACACATAGAATTGAAACAATGTGTGAAAGATAGGAGAACGTATGTAGGGGAATATTGTTCATGGACTTAAATGAATATAAATAAAAACGGATTTAGAAATCAATCTTACGGATATTAGGGAGATTATGGGGTTTCTCCTAGAAATTCGATAGCACTCTAAGAGGAGAACATCCTAGTTAAGGGTTAGAGCCTTTAGGAGAGTTTCACAATATCGATATAAGAGTATGGGATATCACAAGAAGTGGGCAATATTAGTCTACAAGGTCACTTGACAAAAATGGTGAAGCATATTTACTTAGTCATTAGAAGAGAATAAGTTTTAAGGATCGACAATGGCTGTTTATTCTTTCAAACGATTACTTAGGAATAGAAATTAGCTCTACGTCCTAGGGCAGAAAACCTGAAGGAGGAGAGTTTTTCGTACTCAGAAATTTAAAACAGCTCAAGGAATAATTCGATATATAGTGCTTTCTGAAATAATATTCATATTGAAGCCATAAAATAACATCATAATACGATGTCACACGATGTCGAGATGCATTTCAAATACCTTTGAATGTGTTATCACATTGGAATAAGTCCATTTCTCTAATATGAATTTAGTCATGAAAAAGAAACGGGCCTGACTTTCAATGGCGCTAGTCGTTTCCAATTTGTGAGCATTTTTGTTTTGTTTTGCTTTTCTTGTAGACTTTGTAGCTAGCACTAACACAAATTGATGCTTAAAGAATATTCGCACGAAATGGGCACGCGAGCATCCCTTTTTTGTTCTACTTTTTGGAGAGACAAAAAACATAGACATTGCAGGTCAAGGCTTTTTGTTATTATAAACATAGGGGGTGAAACTAGATACTTACCCGGGTGATCATACGGAACATAAAAGGTACCTATGCCTACGTACCTACTCTTAGAAACGAGTATTCAAGAAAGGTGAACATATGTTACCTACCTCAAGAGTTAAGGCTCAGGAGTAGGATGAGTGGATATGAGCCCTCACATCCTAGAGGATTCTGCAGGGAGAAATAGTGGGTGAGAAAGCATTGGAGGAGGTAGCTTCTCAACAAAATACACACAGCTATATATATATATGTATATATATATATATATATATATATATATATATATATATATATATATATATATATATATATATATATATATATATATACACACACGTGTGTGTGTGAGATTGCTTATGGGGCGATGCTTTGATCTTCAATCATCTGTATGAGTCTCCTTCACATGATACGACTAGAGGTGTCTCTGCCTATTTCACAATATAAAAGATATCTACACGTAAGTGCTAGTATTTGACATGGTCAACACAGCTTATACATAACAACTAACTCTTCCTTCTACATACATATCTACACGTAAGTGCTAGTATTTGACATGGTCAACACCTTATGATCCCAAACTCTCCCCTTACGTGTTTCAGTCCTCTTCGACTTACTCACAACTGACAAGAGCTTTTGTTTCTCTTTTTCTGTCATATGAATTCCGTTATGAAATAAAAATGGGGTTGGATTTAAATGCATTTTTGTTCTGAGTTTGCTTTTCTCTGTAGAATGCGTAGCGAAGTCTTAAAATTTTTGATGCTTCGAAAGGGTAGCACGAGAGCCCTTCATCTACTTTTAGGAGCTTTGGATGTCGCCTATCTCGTTTGCTCTTCAAAAGATTTGAGTAGAGTTACAAGAATAAAAAGAATGTCATTCCTCTGCTTCCAACAAATCCACATATGAGATTATTTTCGAATATTCCACAGACATTTTTATATTGCTATACATTCATAAATAAGAATTTCCTTGTAATTGAGCATTCCAAAAATTCTATGTGTGTCGGGGATCTTTAGGCCTCGGAGATTCTGGGCAATTGATTAATAAGTTAGGAGTTCAATGCCATGGTAGTCTCACATTTGTCCTGCCCCTTTCTAGCCTTTTCAAATCATTCTGGATTCCAAAGAAGGAAGCTTAGCTTTCCCTCTAATGACAAGTACTAAAAACAAGAACCTATAGTCCCACTATTTGATAGTCAAGTTAACGTTCAACTTCTCTTTGATCATTTACCTATGATTTCCTTGTATTGTCAATGTTGTTGATGAGTTCTAGGTATGTGTTTGAGAAAATTTGTTAGGGTAATCTTTTATATTTTATTACAAATCGTAAAGAGTTTGTCATGCACTTGAAGAAGTAACTACAACATTTGGTTGACTTAATCTTTTCAGTAGTCCTTAATTTTCTAAGAACCATATCATGAACAGACAAATCATCCCATGAGGGATATCCTTCTTTGAAAAAACTATGAACTTTTTTCCATATCAAAATCCTTTTGTATATGAGATCCAATCAAACTAGGGACAAACATAGATAAGAAAATTATTGTTGAACACGAATCAAATATATATATTATTGTTTGATCTCACCTTCGACCAAGAACTTCAATATTAAGGTATGCCTTTAATACCACATCAATCAAAAGTCCTACCAGATAGCAGATTCCTATGTTTATGTCCTTCAACATTTTAAAACCATATAAACGAAACTAATTAACATTTCTTTGAAGTTGCCACCATAACTGAGGCTTCTTAAAACCGAATCGAAAACCATCATATCAGCAAGTTTCTAAGGATCTAAGATTCCCACACCACCCATATTCTTGGGAAGAACATACATATCCATGAAACTTTAATATTTATTGTCTGCTAGCCAATACTTCCACAAACAAATTTCTTTGATTATACGAATAACTTGAATCATTTGATATTGAAGGGTTTCTATCAAGAAATAAATTATATATTCCTAACAATGATACAATAAGCGAATACATCGATTCTCCTACTGATGTTTGGTTGAAGAAAACTCCATTTATGTGAATTTCTTGTAAATAAAAAGCTAGCCTATTGCCATCTTTAACTACATGTGACTTGAAATGTGAGATCAACAAGCTCTCAACATGGTTGGAAAATAAAAATGATCAAATATAATAAAAAAGATCACTTCTTGGCGGAACCTTAGAGTTGTGGGAAGTCATATGTTTTTCTCTTATAACGCTCTGTATACTCATTAGTTGATTGAAATCTCTTGAATCATAGTTCTTAAAACTTTCATTAATGATTTAAGAGAATCCCAAAGCCACTACTTGCGTGGTTCAGATCATTTCATAATATTCTCAATCAAACTTTAATAAATTCCTCACTTTCCTCGATTAGAGGGAAATAGATTTCACCACATGTAACTCAATCCCGCATGAATTAGAGATTCAAATTCAAATCCAATATTGGTGGGAACTCACGAAGGGATATATAGAATTGTATTTAAACACTCTATACACGTACAAAAGGGAGAGAAGAGAACTCAAATGACTTGAGTTCAACTTGTGCATTCTACTTTTCTCTGCATCTCTTTCTCCAAAGTATATAGACTTGTAGAGCATGAATCTCATTCCTTAGCGGTACAATGCTCATGAAAAAAGTTTCATTAGAAAGGTATTAGTTCTTGAGTTATGCATATAAATTTTAGTACCATTTGGATTTATATTTTGTGAGAAATTGATGATTGTAGCTCTCGAGGTCATTCTCTACACATTCCTGGAAAGTCGTGGTGACACCCTCTCAATGCTAAAACTTTAATCATATCATGGCTGAAGTATTTCGATGACGATCACCATAGTGCATTCTCCTTTTCGAGATCTCTATGACAATATCCTGGGAGTAGAAAATTGAGCTACTAGGGCTGCACACTATACTCCGCACAAAGACTGCAGAATACGTAGAAAAACACAATACACAAGGAGCACAAAGACGGACTTCTTAGGTCTTACAAACGCGCTCAAACTTACACTTTGTGACTGACCATGCCACTATATGTCTTATTGAACAACATATACAAAGAAGTTTCTGGTGGCCATTTGGCCTTTCACATGAACACTAAGGTTAACAATCTCCCACTAAAGGCCAATATGGCCAAAGGAAGTATGGGAGAAAAATAAAGGATGATAAAGAATACCTGAGTGTAAGTATGCAAACTATACCTCCCATCTGATGCGCATGTTACACAGTATAGAAGTGACTACGTAAGATAATGAATCAAGTAACCCCCATCAGGTGACAACAATGTCGAAAGTTATCTTGTGGTAGAGCTTAAGTCAAAGCATCTGCAACATTATCTTAATTGTGAAACTTCCCAAGAATAATGCACTTAGTGGCTTAGTAATCTCTAATGAAGTGATACCTCACCTCAATGTGCTTGGTCTTTGCATGATAGACCGTATTCTTAGCCAAATCAATGGCACTCTCACTATCACTAAGAAAACGAGGTACATGCTGAGGTAAACCCATATCACAAGCAAGAAGAGAAAGCCACAATGATTCCTTACATGCCTCACTTGTTGCAACATACTTTGCATCTCTGTTGGAAATAGTTGTACATTCTTGAAGACAGGATTTCCAAGAGATAGCACCTCCAGCAAAATGAAAAATGTACCCTGACGTACACTTATGATTGTCTACAGAACTACCATAGTCAGAATATGTGTAACCAAATGGATGCTTTTCCTCTACCTAAGCATAAACACTTGTCCTTAGTGCCACTCAGATATCTTAAAATCATCTGTACTACTTCCCAATGTTTCTTGTGAGGATTAGACATATATCTGCTCACACATCCAACTACAAATGCAATGTCTAGTCTCGTAGCTACCATAGCATACATGAGACTAGCAGCAACAGAGTAATGGGGAACATTTGGTCAAGAATTCCTTTCATCATCTGATTTGGGGCAATCATCCTTGGTCAATTTCACATATGTGGGTAAAGGTGTACTCAATGCCTTTCGACCCTGCCTATTGAGCCTGTAAAGTACTTTGGATATGTACTCACTTTGAGACAAGTATATGCATCTTTTACTCCTATCATGAGTAATGTGCATGCCAAGAATATGTTTCGCATCCCCCAAATCCTTCATACCAAATGTCTCACTCAACTTATTTCATCGACATAAAGTATCAAGCATATCAAGCTGCCATCTGAGCATCTCTGTCTAGAGACAATGATGCTCATTACTTTGAGAATAGCCTTGAGACTTAGTAAAAGCATCAAACTTTTGGTACCATTGTCTAGGGGATACTTTAAGTCCATACAAGATCTTCTTAAGCTTACAAACTAAACTTTGCTTCATAACCCTCTGGTTGTTCCATATAGATCTCATCGGTAATATCTTTATGCAAAAAACCAGTTTTCACATCCATTTGGACTAGCTCTAAGTCCTCCATTGCAACGAATCCAATGCATAGGGTGGTCATCTTGACCACTAGGGAGAAGATTCCTCGAAATCAACACCATGTTGTTGCTTAAAACCCTTTGCAACAAGTCATGATTTATACTTTGGAGAAGCACTATCTAATGAGAATTTCAGCTTATATACCCATTTACATGGTAAAGCTTTCCTACCCTTTGGAAAAGGTACTAAATCCCAAGTACCATTGTTGTGAATAGAATCCAACTCACTCTTCATGGCAGGCTCCCACTTGACATGATCCTCTTTCTGCATAGCCTCTTCATAGCAAGAAGGCTCACTGGCATCTATTAGCATAACAAAATCTAAACTTGGAATATACCTATCAAGTGGATATGAGACACGTGCAGAACATCTCAATGGTTGCTGAATAGGAAGATGTGCAGACTGATCTGAATGGACATTCTATTGAACATCCCTATGTGCAATATTTTTATGCATGCTAGTTGAAGGACTAGTATGCTCAAACATCACTCTTCTCACTTCAACCTCCTTAATGGGCTATTTATGCATCTTAGACTCATTGAAAATGACATCACTACTTTTGATCACTGACCATGTTTCAGGATCCCGTAAGTGATATCCAAATTGTCCTTCTCGACCATATGCAAGAAAAATGCATTTCTTTGGCTTATGGTCCAACTTTTGTCTAAGATTCTTCGGTATATGGACATATGCTTCACACCCAAAAACTCAAACATGATCATAATATGGTGGATTCCCTGTCCATAACTCTTATGCCACTTTTAGACCTTTGGCAGTACTAGGTGAAAGGTTAATCACATGAACTGTAGTCAATACTGCTTTTGCCCAAAAGCCTTGTGAGAGTTTTGCATGATGCAACATAGAGACTACTTTATCTTGAATAGTTCTATTCATCCTCGCATCTATATCATTCTATACTCGGGTATAAGGAGCTGTAAACTCTCTAGGAATCCCTCTAGACTGATACAAAAGGCTAAATTCATGTGAGTTATACTCACCCCCATTATTTGAATGTAAAGCCTTAAGCTTAGTTCCTTTTTCAGTCTCAACCGAAGCAAGCCATTTTTTGAAAGTAGGGAATACCTCATCCTTCGATTTGATAGGATATACCCAAAGTTTTCTAGTAGCATCATCTATGAAAGTGACAAAGTAAAGAGAACCACCTAAGGACCTATTGGGCATATGCCCACACACATATATATGAACGAGATCTAAAGGCTAAATTAAAGAGTCAATGTACAACCTATGCACATTTTGGTTTGCTTTCCATATTGATAATGCTTACAAAATGAAAACTCAGAGAAAGATAACATAGGTAAGTAGCCAGAATGAGAAAGGTTTTCCATTCCACTATCAGATATACGGTCCAAACGACCATGGTAAATACAAGCCATAGGCTATTTAGTAACAACTAACAACTGTTCTTTCTATGATACAAATAAAGGATAAAGTGAGCCAACTTTGCTTCCTTTTGCAATAATCATATTGCCCTTTGATATGCAAAAGGACTGAGCATAGAAGAACACCTTCTAACCAAGGTCATCAAGTTGACCTACTAACATCAAACTGTGTGATAACTGAGGTACATGGCATACATTATGCATAGTAAATTTTGAACCATCAATGAGCTACTCAACCACATCTCCAATCTCCACAACATCACATTGTTAAGAGTCATGACCAAGTCTCATGGTACCAAGAGACTTTACTGCATAATTAGAGAACTATTCTCTATGTGGTGTCACATGCAAAGAAGCACCGGAATCTAGCAGCCACCTATGGGAAAGAGAATCAACCATAACAGCCTCAGTTGGCATAGTACTATTAAGTAACAACACATCAGCATCATAAAAAATAGCATTAATTACTTTAACATCAATAAGAGTGCTATTGAGTACTATTTCCATTATCAACTTGTTGATCATTTTAATTTGTTTAATTTGAGAGGTATAAGAAAATGCATAGTTTGTTTATTACTATTGCATCCTTAATGTCCCTATTTATAAAATAATGTGCTTCTTAGTACTCTAGCCTTCAAGACGCAATGCTCATAAGCACTTCTGATAAATCAATAAGCTACTACAATGTAAATTGTCTCCTTGCCTCTACAACATCAAAGAAAATTACAAACTTACAAAAGCTACAATGATTGCCAAGATAAAGCAAACAAGCCCTCTACAACATGCATGTAGTTATGAAGATGAAGGTCTCACCTATTTTTTTAAAACCATAAACCCATTCAAGCTAAAGAGAATGGCATCAACGACTGGACATAAATCTTGATACACTGTTACAACAAAAAATATTGACATAAGCT
This sequence comes from Ceratopteris richardii, assembly GCA_020310875.1. NCBI lineage: Eukaryota > Viridiplantae > Streptophyta > Polypodiopsida > Polypodiales > Pteridaceae > Ceratopteris > Ceratopteris richardii. The sequence continues at coordinate 113,713,737 of CM035422.1, read as the reverse complement.
CTATCAATCTCAGCAAGGTTTTTTATGCTCATTTAAAGATAGAGAGAGAGAGAGAGCGTGTGTGTGTGTAAAATGCAAGCCAATTGCATGAGTAAATAGGAAAAGAATGAGGTAGAGTATGAAGAACCAAAAGAAGTGCAAAGAAGGAAGATTCTAAGGTCGTGTAGACTCTTTCTAGATCATTTGGAGGTTGAGAGGCTATTTTTTTAATCAAATATCAATGTATGATCTTATGCCTGCTTGTACAACACTACCACACATCATGTTCAATGAGAAAAATAATCAATATGAAGCTATGATTATGGCACTATAGAGTCATGTAAATATACTTTGCATGCTTCAGGTGCTTGCACCACATCAATGGAGATCATTGAAGCCAAAGCAAGTAATAGAGGAATAGAGATGGGCATCTCATTCTCAACACTCTACACTCTTGCACAAAAGCTCAACACCCACATTGCATTCAAGATTAATGACTATGTAAGGATCTAGATCGAATCCACAGAGAGGCATGGCATATTTCACTACCTCTAATTGATGGACAAGGTGTATAGCGTATTAGAGGAGTATAACTATGTAGATAAAGAGAACATGTGCACCATGGAGAAACTATAGGTTGCACACTCCATTCAACTCATGGTAAGTTTGTAGTGCAAAAGAGTGATGCATGAAATGAATATATATCCAAATAGCATCTTTGGAAGTAAAACTATCTTGTCATTCTAAAAGCCAATGTGCTTGGGATCTAGAGGTGCTCATGTTCATTGAGGAGAGGCTTACGAAGTGGCTCTATTTTTTTGATGCATATGTTCAATGATGAGAAGACGGTGTGCAAAAAGTCCACCTTGCTATTCTTTATAGCATGGCTCTATATGACCTCATCCATTATGTCGTATTGCACAAGTCATATTGCAAAAGTCCTTTCGAAAAAGAGGGTAAAAGGAAATCCTTCTTTGAAGCTATACACAAAACAAGAAAATTCACTAGATATTCAAGATATAGTGCACATACACAAAATTTCATTACACACCATTGATTTCTATGAGCTTGCTTAGTCGTTATTATATTTATGTATTCCATCACATCGGTGTGTTTGTAATTTCACTAAGAAGAGGACTTAGTTGAGCACAACATTACGCAAAAAACTAGGATATACTCTTCATATGTATTCAACTTTGTACTTAAGGATAGAAACTTGACATGTGATGCCTTGTATTGGCAATGATTAGGCAAGCCCCATGTAAAGGGAGTAGACACTACCACAACAAAGTCGCAGGACCTTCCCTATGACTTGCACAAATATGGGCCTCATCAAGCCAAATGATTAGTCAAATAAATCCAAAAGCACTACCTACCCTAGGCTATAAACCCTTGTATCCACAAATCCCATATGTCCTTATATCCCCAAAGCCACTTGGATCCCAAATGTCAAAGTATATGTCTTGGCATCCCATATGTTCTATTCTTTGAGCGATTCCATATGTCCCACCACCATGGATCCCATATGTCCACCGATAAAAAAAACACATGTATGCCATATGTCCATGAAAACCAAAGGATGCTTATGTCCCACACTTGGATGCCATATGTCGAAGCTATGTCTAAGGATCCTACATGTCCTTAGATTTAAAACCCCATGGACTAAGTGATCCATGCAAATTGTGTTTTGTCCAAAGCTAGTTTCATTCTCATGCAAGTGCATTTATCCCACATGCAAGGAATTATCCCAAAATCCATATAAGAAAGCCCTCCCTTAACTCCTTACGAGCTCATTCACTCAAGCTTTTGGCAAGAGTTCCCTCACCCTCCTCATGCAGTCTCCATGCTCATAGAGCATTGTATGTAATCATTTACAATTTAATTCATTCATCATGTTTTGGTAACTTTTGTTCCTTCCTCCTTAACTTTATAGATGTATTGATATGAGTAGAGTACGAGTAGTGCTTTGTTATTTCAACATGGTATCATAGCATACATTTATTGCTTTTCCTTTTGCATTTTGTTTCATTAGTTTCATCACTATCATATTCTCCCTCCCTCCCATTTCACATCTTTCTCAATAGGAGTGTTTTTCAGTACTATTTCCATTATGATTAAACACGTTCATCATTTTAGTTTGTGTGTAAAATGCAAGCTAATTGCATGAGTGAATACGCATAGAACTAGGTAGTCTCAGGAACCAAAATAAGTGCAAAGAAGGAAGATTCTAAGGCTTTAGAGTCTTCACTACACACCATTTCCAAGTTGATAGGCTACTTTCTTGTCAAGTAGCAATGTATGAGTTTCTACTTACTTGTACAACACTACCACACATCATGTTCAGTGAGATAGATAATCAATACCTACAGGTATGATTATGGTGCTACAAAATCATGTGAATATAGTTCCTATTCTTTAGGTATTGTAGCACAACAATCGAGATCATTGTAGCCCAAGTGACTAATGGAGGAATACAGAGGGGCATCTCATTCTCAACACTTTACACTATTGTATAAAAGTTGAACAGTAGTGTTTCACTCAAGATTAATGAACATGTATGGATCTAGCTTAAATCCATAGAGAAGCACAGAATATTCCACTACCTTTAATGATCAACAAGCGCATAGCCTCTGAAAGAAGTAGAAGTATGTAGATGAAGAGAAGATGTGGGCCATGGAGAAACTATAGGTTTCACACTCCCTTCAACTCATGGTAACTCTTTAGTGCAGAAGAGCCATGCAAGAGATGAATATAGATCAACATACCATACTCCGAAGTAGAAATATTATATCATCCTACAACCAGACTGCTTGGGCTCGAGAGAATCTCATGCTCTTTTAGGAGAGATCATATGAAGTGGCTCTATTCATCTGATGTGGAGCTCCAACAATAAACAAAATATGGATATCTAGAGAGTCTATTTGGCTATTCAATTCAGCATGCATCTATATGACCTCAACCATTATGTCATACTATGCAAGTAATATTGCAAACATCCTTTCGAGAAAGAGGGGATAAGGAAATGTTTCTTTGAACATGTATACAAACCAATAAAATGGGTTGATATATTCCTGATGTAGTGCACACACTCAAATGTTCATCAGACACCATTGATTTCTACAAACTTACTAATTCATTATTATGCTTATGTATTCAATCACGTTGATGTGTTTTTCCTATCACTAAGAAGATGAATTAGGTTAGCACACCATTATGCAAAAACCTAGGAAGTAATTTTCATATGTATTCACCTTTGTTCTTACAGATACAAACTTCCTGTGTGATGGATTGTATTGGCAAACTTTAGGTAGCCCTATATAAAGGGAGTACACATTACCACAACAAAGTGGTAAGACCTTCCCTATGGCTTCCATTTATATAAACTTTATCAAACCAAATGATTATTCAAATAAATTGAAGAGCACTACTTACCCCATGTTGTAAACCCTTGTACATGTCTAAGGATCCCATGTGTACCCAGATCCCCAAAACCACTTCAATCCCAAATATCCACGTATATGTCTTAGGATCCCATATGTCCCAAGATCCAAGGGATGTCGCATGTCCCATTACCATGGATCCCATATGTCCATGGATACAAAACCTACATGGATCACATATGTCCATGAAAACTAAGGGATGCCATATTTTCTACACTTAGAAGCCATATGTAAAAGATATGTCTAAGGATCCCATATTTCCTTAGATTTGAAACACCCAATGGACTAAGTGATTCCATATGCCACTAGTACCCCATATAAAAAACAAAACCGGCATCACATCAAGGGGGATGTTGAGAGTTCCATGCTCCACCCCTTTGTCCAAAGCTAGTTTCATTCTCATGCTATTACATTTATCCCCTATGCAAGGAAATTCTCACAAACACCATATAAGCAAGGCCTCCTTTCACTCCTCACAAGATCATTCACAAAAGCTCTTGGAAACAGTACCCTAACTCTACGAATGGATTCTCCATGCTCAACGACCGTCTTATGTAAGTGAGCTCCAATTTAATTCATTTATCATGTTTTGTTATCTTTGATTTCCTCCTCCTTAGCTTGTTAGATGTGTGCATCTGAGTAGAGTAGGAGTAGTGCTTTGTTATTTCAACAAAATGCTTATGATCAAGTGCTCCTTGAAAAGATAACCAATTTAAATGAGGCCTAGAGAACTAAGCATTTGAAGTGGTATGTTTCAACCATAAATAACAAGTTTCATGAACTAGCTTATGTGAAAAGCATTTTGTTTTGGGCCAATTGTTTCTCAATGATCCTCCAAAGTACCTAGGGTGTCTTATTACATCAGCTTGAATCGTATGAGGAGTATGAAAGTTTCCAATAGTTCAGGGGCAGGTCTTGTGTTGGTTAGCTAGACAAAACTTCAACATCTTCAACCACATATTTCTACTAATATCAAATATCAAGTACTTTCATTAAATATCCCACTTTTTGAACTAAAATAGGAACCTCGCTACTTAAAAGTAAAAAGCACATGCTTGGACAGAAAATTTATAAAACCGCATTATAACTCTCTCTTAATTTTTTTGTATTTTCCGTGATATAATTTGAAGCACACTTTCAAAAGAAACAACAGAAAGAACATTCTTATAAGAAGCTCTAACATCGTTTTTACCATGGCTTATCTTATTAATACTCACATTAGAGAATAAAGTAAAGGAAAATACTCAGCTTCTTCAACAAGAGAAAGCGTATCTTTCATAATCATTCGAAGACATTAATCCTACACCATAGATCTAGAAGACACATATCATAATTTATATCTTTAAGTTTAATTTGCTACATGTGCAGTTCGATAATCTTTCCCAAGATCATCACATAAATTTACAAATAGAAGAGAAGCTTAAACATTAAATGCTCATGGATTTTAATGCGTTCACAGTTACTAAAAACTATAGCAAAGGCAATATAAATAACTCGGAGAGACAATACCAAAGAAGGCATGCAAAATAGTTATAATTTCATAACAGAACTAGTTCCATGCAAGGTTTGCAAAATAAATTCTCATTCTATCCTATCATATGCCATGGAAAAATAGTAATCTCAACCAAGTCCTTTAACATAACTTATAGCTTCCGAAAGCCTAACTATAGGATCTAGTATGAGTCTACCTCTAAGAAAGCCGTTGTTTATCAAAAGGAAGGAAAGATTTCCATTTTTCTTTTGAAAAATGATTTCGATAATTATCGACTGATTCTTCGCGCCAAGGAAGAAAAAAAAAAACCATTTTGTGAATGGAAGTCCCATAGTTGATGTCTGTAGTTCCCTAGGTCAAATTTGGCTCATTTATTGGATCAGATTGATTCCTCATTTGCTGAAAATGTGTTGCCACACTAAGAGAAGATACAAGTTCCTAAACTCCTTCGATTCATTGTTAAATTCAATCGAATGCAATCCAAGCTAGGATACCTACCATTGTTGGGGTTGCTAATTGTTTCCTTGAGCTCGTCAATAGAGAAGGAAAACCTAAGCTTCTGGCTGTTTTCTTCAGGAATACTTTTCTTTGTTATCATAGAAATTGATTCTCTAGCCAATCAAATAGCATCCCCTCTCTTGTTAACATGTAAAAGACGTCTTTACCAACATGGAAATTCTCCTTAGTATACAATGCCATTTTCACCATTACGCTTCCCTAAGTTATCGAGTCTTTGGCTTTTTTCCTTTCGATGAGATCAAACATATCTGTCTTAGGTTCTTCCATTTTCTAGCTTAGAATCTCTTATGTAAAATAGAGAACTATTATGAACGAGTAGTTTTTTAAAAGGCTATACTTCAGGTCCACAAGATTTTTCTTATTGTCATTAAATATGTGAAGATCATCCTCATGTTTGCAGATCCTGCTTTGAATGATCATCCCTCTACTAGCTCTGACCTTCCTACCTAAAGTCTTGTATCGAATAAAGACTCTCCGTGTGATCCGAGGATTCCTGGATTTTCTACGACCACATAAGTTTACGTTCACAAGGTTCATCATTTATTCTCTCTGTTGTCCTCTAAGACCTGTCACCTTGCGTGTTTGAATACTCTTTGACTTACTCAGAACTGACTTTTTCTTGTATGAATTTAGTTATGAAATACAAATGAGCCTGAATTTCAATGGAGCTAGTTAGTTTCAATTCGTGAGGACTTTTTTTTTTTTCTGATCTGTTTTTCTTTCAGACTGCGTAGCTAGCTCTAAAACAAATTTATGCTCAAAGACACTTCCCCCGAAATTCTAACGCGAGTGCGTCTCATCGGATTGTTCTTCTTTTTTGAAGAGATAAACAAGAAAAAAATGATATGTCAAGGCTTTTTGTTATTATAAACATTCCATATTGATTTCGTTGTGGGTGGGAAACTTAAAACTCACCCATGTGATCATACGGAACATAAAAGGTAACTTTATCCTATGCCTACGTACCTGCTCTATGGAACAAATATTCAAGAAAGGTGGAATTATGTAATTACTGAACTTAAGATTTGAGGCTTAGCAGTAGGAAGAAAGAGTGCGTAGGAAAGCAATAGAGGAGTAGCTTCTGACCCCAATACACACAAGCATATATCTGAGATTCCTTATGGAGGTGCCTTGATCTTCAATCATCTACATGAGTTGCCTTCACATAGTTAATGTCATTGCGCCTGTCTCTCTCTATTTGATGATATAAAAGTTATAGCAACTGTCCATAGAGGTAGCCCGATCTAGAATAAGTTCGCATGCGATCAATGTTGCTTCTCTAAACTCAGTGAAGGAGAATGCTGTTGAGAGTTCCATGCTTCACCATTTGGTCGACGTTTACGTTCAATTTCATGCAAGTACATTTATTCCCATGCAAGTCCATTATTCATCCTTCACCATTTTGTCTACGTTTACATTCAATTTCATGTAAGTATATTCATTCTAATGCAAGTCCATTTGTCCCACACAAAAGACATTTGGCACGTTTGTGTTTAATAAGACACTTAATACCCCTATTTCTTAAGAGCTATGGAACTTCATTGCACTCGTCAAAGCGACAACATGCAAGAAATTTCTACGAATCCTAACATAGTGTAGAACGTACCTGCAAAATGCTCAGCCTTATTATTTATTACGGGCCAACAGGATTCGAAAGTGCTTATTTTCTTATTATCGCCCATTTTGGGTTAATATTTCCACACGGACGGGAATACAAAAAGGTAGCAAAGTAAAGGGATACTTAAAAACAACCTATCTTAGTCGCCACTTCACGGAAACTCTTAACACATGAAAAAGATTTCAAGACGGTTCGTAATAGAGAGCAATAAATGCAGATTTTCTTTCTCATCTGAAGGTTTTCCCCACTTTGACTTATGATGCATGTGAATCCATTGCACACCTCGTGGGTATCAGTTATACAAAGGTTTCACATCATATCAATATTTTTCCAGATATTCTTTTGTCTAGCATTGAGGGCAAGGAGACAATCCATGAGCTTATGAAAGGAAAGACCTTGAACTTCGATCGTATGATTAGTGAGTTCTTCAGAACCTTTAAGCGATCCCTTTTGAAACCGCTTTGCCTAGTTTGGAGTGTCTCTCCTAGCTTCTATAGCCTGATGATAGGTAGATGATTCATGTAAAGATCACTTTTCTACAGCCCTTTGTTAGTATACTACCCTTTGTTAGTACACATTTTGTATGGACCCCATTATGAGGAGAACGCATATTTGTATTGCCTTATTGATGGGAATACTAGCTTGCATGTTGGATGAAGGTTGAATTGTATCATCTAATGTATTTTAAACAAAGTAACTTAGTAGGCTCCCCAAATGTGGGGTCCTGGCCGTGTTGAGGAGCCCAGACTAGGGGTTCCAAGGGGGTTAAGAGGCCCCCTTGTTGGGAGTTTGGGGGTAGCATCCTAGATCGGATGACTAATATAGCATGGTATATTTCTTGTGAAACTAAGAAATCATTCAGATTTCTTAGGTTAGTTGGAATGGCCTAAGCCACATATGGGGATTACATGGGTGCTAGACACCCACATTCTATCACCTATATCTAGCTATCTATACAAGGTTGCACCTCTCCATTCAACTATACATATATATGACTACTACACTAACCTAGATATCAAATTGATCTAGCGTACCTCTCTCTTGTAACTACCTATCTAAATTTTTTTAGATCACCATTTGAGCTCCACCTTCAGATCACACAGATGAACAATGCCATCATATTTTGACTTTTTGATAATTGAGATTCTACAATATTTATTTTTTCTGTTTTCTATTAGCCCTACATTTTCTTGTGAAACTATTTTCTTACATTGTATAAGAGTTTTTAGGAATCGATTAGTATAGAGGATTAATTTTCAAACCTACAAGTGTTATTTTTTCAACGTGGGGCATCCATGATAACTTCATCTTCTAGTATCGATGCACATAAATATGCTACATGAGATTGAATTTATCTAGCTGCATTCACTGAATTGAAGGTTGATGTAACAAATTACACACTCTGAAACTTGCAAACTTCTACATTTTTTGCATCTTATGATTTGTTGGATGACGTCATGGGGAGTGTCAATCCAACAATATCCATATCATCTTTCAAATTGGAAGAGAAACAATGTAGATGCATTACATGAAACTTTTAGAAGTGTAAGTGAGTCTGTCCTTACTTCTTTCCACACTACACTCCTCCACATGAAGCTTGGGCCATATTGGCTTGCCCATATGATACAATGAACTACATCTGGATTCAAAACATTGAGAATCAGTTAGTGACTGAGAATCACTCTAAGTCACCAAAAATCTAAAGGTTTCATCAACTAAATAAAACATCGACAAGACGAATTGGCTCTTGTTGGTGTTGTAATAACAATGGAAGAAGGGCCTGCAAATGTGTTCAAATTCTTCCTATAAAATCTGATGCGCTTATAACTTCCCTTTGCACTAATTTTATAACCTCTCTTCTTACCTTTCAAGAATTTTTGGAATGCTGCCAAAAAAATAAGTTCATTTGAAGAATAGGAAAGGTTCAAATGATTCAAAGTTATAATAAACTGGAAAGGCCAAAGGTTCCCTTGATAGATCAAAGACGAATCCAAAGAAGAAGATGTTCACTAGAAGCTATCTGTGATGCAAAAATAATATGTTGTTCAATATGACCATAATAGAGACGATAATAATTGTTCTTAGTGCTCTCGAATCTCCAAAATAAGTTTGTATTGGTACTTTCTGCTAGTCTATTGCCTCTCAAGTCCTAAAGCGCGTTGTTCTTGTGGGTTATATTGAAATACATAGTCAAGTCTCTAGCTGAGTCGTTGGTAAAATGAGAATCATGCTCAAAAACAATCTCTAGAGGTGACCCAAAATGATTAAATACTTCGTTGATAAGTAATGTGGCAACAATTGTAGAACTACTGCTATCAAGCGGGTGGAATAATGGGTGTAGGTTAAGATATGTTGTCTATTATAAAGATCGCTAGTGAACGGATGCATCAAGCAATAAGAGTGGTTGTAATGGAAATCATTTATTAGGTGAAGGTTGTCTTATATGCTCACAAGGGCGACATGTGAAAGTATACTAGTGAGTGTCTTTATGAATTGTCGGCCACCAAAGGCTTCTTTGTATGTTTTTACTTAAGGGTAACTAGGTAGAGAAATTATGACCTATAGGGTGCATACGGGCCATATATAAGACAGATTGTACCTTGTGCATCGGAACACACTAGAGCAAAGCTTTAAACTAGTCTTGATAATATAATTGATCACCAATAATAAATAATATGCAACTATAGTAAGATCATTTCTTCTTGAATACTAGGGACACGATCCCTAGTAGGATTCCCATCCAAATCAGTGTATATATAGTATGTAGTAAGTGTTAGCTAAATCCCAACCTACCGTAGGTTGAGCTAGTTAAAGCATACAAATAGACGTGCTAAAAAGAGGCATCAGAGTCGGTATGAACTTCATGTCAGTCAAGGTTTGAAAGGAAACTATCTATGACTTGAGATAAACCCATTTTGTGGCTACCATCATAATCAAATTCATGAAGTAAAAGAACCCATCGAGCCAATTGTCCACCTAGATTCTATTGCTTCACAAGGTAAGTCAAAGATGAATGATGAACGTGAAGATTAAATCTATGATTTATCAAATAATTTCTAAATTTTTTAATAGACTATATCAGGAGATTTCCTCTTTGTAATGAAATAGTTTTTTTTCTAATATAAAGGAAGTTCGGCAATAGCCTACTCTCCCGGACTTGTATTAAATTAAGAAACAAAGGTACAGAAGAAGGGGACTAGTGCCCACGGGACCCCCCAAATCCCACAAAGCAGGGGAAGCTTAATTGAATCCTAGGTTGCACTACAGAGAAGGTTAATCACCCTCTCATCGCCCTCATGCGGGGCCCACTTGGGTTTGAGCTTGTTGTTAATCAAAAGGAGGACTTGATGGTGCCTGAAGGGGGGGGATTTCTTACTGTTGACGATCCTTTTGCCAAGGAGGAATAGTGATTTCTCGATCGACCACTCCCTGGGGGGATCGCCGAAGTTGAGAGCACACCTCTCCCGCCAGATTTTCCACAGGACTTCCCCTCTGATGGCGTTCCAGAGTGTCGCAGAGCAGCCAATCGCTTCTCCCAAAAGGACTTGTTTCCAACTAAGCTGTTTTTGAAGTCTGATTTTCATTCCAACCATCTGCCAGATTCTGCAGGAGTTGGGGCAAGTAAGGAAGATGTGTGGGACATCTTCGATAGCACGGTGGCAGCGTTTGCACCAAGGAGGGATCCCACAAAGTTTGCTAGCCTTATGGTTGGTCCAAATTCCTCGATGAAGAATTTGCCATAAGAGGACAGACTTCTTAATCTCAATTAGGGGGTGCCAGATACCCATGAATTTCATGTCCCACCGAAGCCGCGTCCAAGACAGGCACCACTTCTTGTTGAGGCTAATCTGGAGGTCAGCCGTTTCTTTGATGTTCGGGATTTTGAGTAGGCTGTTTCCATTTTGCCATTTGAGACCAAGCGAGTTTGGTGTGTCGTGTCCCATGAGAAGGCGAGTCTTGTGACGATCCCAAGCGAGGCATCTGCTTTGCAGAGTGTTCCATTCTTCGTAGGAGATGTTTATGCGAGGGTCAATATCCTCGAAGTTGATCCAGCTGTTGGTGTCATGTTTCCAGAGGTGTTTCCATTTTTTGAATCCTTTGTTCCATAATTTCTTGGCATTTTGAATGTTCCACGACTCCACACTCCTGATGCCATGTATCGGAAACCAGATAGAGTCGTTTTGTCTGATTCCGGCCGCCCACTTCCAGTCCTCGCTAATTCTTGTGAGGCTTTTGACTTTATTCCAGCCCTTCCAAAGGGAGCACACGAGATTGGAGCCTTTCAGGAAGACGGGGATCGGGGAGAATAGCAGGGTCATGATGTCAAGGTTCTTCCAGTTCGGGAACCCCATGAGGGCCAACTCACTCTTGTTTCTGAAGATCAGCTTGGCCCACGAGGCCTCCCTATTGCACCAAGCCTTAATCATCCATTTGGCTGCCAGTTTGTTAGCCATACACCCGATGTCCAGGATACCAAGCCCCCCAATATCTCTAGGGCTAGTGCAGATGGTCCATTTGATTTTGGGCACCCCCCTTCTGTTATGATCGCCCGTCCAAAGAAAGTTTCTACAGATACTATTCAGTTTGGACAGACCTTGCTCATTCGGTCTCCAACAAGAAAGGAAATAGATGGTAGAAGATAGGAGGAACGTGTTGATAACCATCGCCCGTCCAGCGAGATTGATTTGCATACCTCTCCAGTAATTAAGCTTGTTTTCAAGTTTGGCCAGCACCCAGTTCCATCGCTGCTCCATCGAGACGCCAAATCCCAAAGGGATTCCAAGAACTCGAAATATTTGGCCCTGCGGAATGATTTGACAGCCATGATCAATGAGAAGGCCAGGATGATGTCCCACAATAGCCCTAAAGGCGGTCTTAGAGTGGTTGATTTTGGATCTAGAGGCCTCACAAAAGGTAGCGAGACACCTCCAGAAAGTCTCCAGGCTGGTATTATCATTGTGAACGAAAGCATTCATATCATCGGCAAAAAGTCTCATGATGATTTGATTGTGGGCGTGAGGTAGCCGGAGGCCTTTGATATTGCCAGCCTCCACATGATGTGCCACAAGTCTGCTCAGACCCTCAGTGGCGATGGCAAAAAGAAGGGGGGCCAGAGGGCACCCTTGTCTAATAGATCTTTTAAGATGGATCGCCTTCGAAAGTTTGCCGTTAACGTTAATTTGAGTCGTTGCGTTTCCGAGAAGGGTCGCAATCATCTTGGTGAATTTCTGACTACATCCGAGATCTTGGAGCGACTGCAGAATATAGTCCCATTCTAGCCTGTCGTAGGCCTTGTCAAAGTCGATCTTGAGGAAGACCACATCTTGATTGGACTCATTTGCAAATTGAATACCTTCCCAAATATCCAAAATGGTTTCCAAGATAGACCTGCCTTTGATGAAACCTTTTTGGTCTTCGCTAAGCCAAGATCTCAGGTGGCACGAGAGTCTGTTGGCGATGACTTTGGCGATGATCTTGTATCCAGTTTGTAGCATCGTAATAGGCCGCCAGTTCTCGATTCTGTTCTTTTCCCCCTTCTTGTGTATCAACTTGATAATTCCATTGTTTAGACAAGAGGGAAGAGCACCAAACTTTAGTGCTTCTTGCCAAACCATCCGAAGAGGGGTGGCAACCACCAGCTTGAAGGATTTAAAGAACTCGTTGGTGAGTCCGTCGGGTCCCGGGCTTTTACCGAGAGGGAGGGCGTCGATGACCTCAATGATTTCTAAATCAGAGATAGGGGCATGAAGCAGGGAGTGGATGTTGGGTGGTATTCTCCGGGGGGAAACCCTAGAAATGGCAGCCATACAGTCCCTTCTATGGTGGGAGAGGGGGTTCGAGGTTCCCAGGAGTCTCGTGAAGTGCCCTTCGATGATGCCAAAATTATCTTCTTCCGAATTGCATACATTGCCATGTGGGTCTAGCAGTAGGGGGATCGATTCTCTGTTGTGTTTCCTTTTAAGGATGCGGCACATCTCTTTGGTAGGTTTGTCGGCTTTGCCAGCCCACCACTCCTTGAAGAATATTTGCAAGTTTTTTCTTTGTATTTCTTCCTCGTATCTCAACACTGCTCTGATTTTTCGGAGACCTTTCTAGGCTTGGTGTTTTCCTTTGTTCACTTCCTCCTCAAGCCGCCAGAGTCTGTGGTAAAGGGCTTCCCTGCGAGCCCGCCGCACAGTCTCGAGCATCTTCTTAGTTCTGATCATGATCTTACGAGACTTGTCGACCGCACTTCTCCAGCACTTGGCTGGGGCCAAGCCAGAGGCGAACGCCACCTTCCACACATCGGCAATCTCTTGATGGACGGAGGGGAGAGAGAAGGTGGTAGCATTGGCATGGAACCACGGAGCCTTGTGGATCTTGTTGGAAGGTTGAGAAGTGATAACGATCGGGTAGTGATCAGAGATAGTGAGGTCAGTGCGTTGTGTGATGGCAGGGTGGCCCCACTGATGAGTAAGACTCTGAGAGATGTAGCATCTATCAAGTCTAGCTTTCCTCAGGTCCTCGCCCGCTTGGAGATTCGACCAAGAAAAGCCACTCGAGTCTTTGAGTTCAACCAAATCCAAGTGGAGTTTGGTCATGTCCCACGTTTCTTTCTCCTGACTGTCGATGATCCTGCCCTTGCCCATCCATCTGTCCATAGGGTCCTCCACCATGTTGAAGTCTCCACAAATAAGCACGTTGTGAGGAAGCGAGCCTAAGGAAGCCCATGTGTTCAGTCTCTCCAAATCACCGTTAGGGGCGTACAGGGAAACAATAGTAGCACAAAGAGGAGCGCCAAAAGAAACGGCAATCCAACGATGACCTACATCTTCAATGGAGTTCTCGAGCTTTTCAAACCGGAGTTGTCTAACACCGATAACCGTTCCTCCAGACCCCCGCTGGTGCTTCGTTGAGATCCACACATGGGCCGAGGAGACCTGTCTGAGCCGCTTCTGGAGGTCTTCTCCGTCAACTTTAATCTCTTGAATACATATGAAGTCTGGGTTTAAGCTAATGTCGCGAAGCCATTGACCAATAATGGTCGCTCTTGAGGGATCGGTTAGCCCTCTAGCATTTAACGAAATAATGATCATTGTCGTAGTAATCCCTCTTTGCGGGAGGGAGCTTTGTCCTTTCTTTTCTTGGGTTCATCTTTCTTTTTCGCTCGGATCGGATCCCGAGTTAGCAGTAGGTTCTTGTGGGGGCTTTTCCACGGTAACTCCATAGGTTGTTTTCCTTTGCGGGATGCCTCCTGCTGGGAAGAAAAGGACACCGTTTTCAGCTCCGTTTCCGGAATGGTCGATCCGATGATGGAGCTTTCACTATCCATGTTATCTTCGTTGCTGGTAGTAAAGCCGTCTTCTTTGCTTGTAGTGTACCCCTCCTGCAAGGTTTCTTTACTGTTAGGGATCTCCTCCACAAGTTGGTTCCCACCTGGGTAGTCGAACTCATTGATTTCCTTTTCTAGATTGCAATACAAGTTGCTGGAGGGGGAAACAGACTTGTTGTGTCGCTCAGAGGTTGCCCTAGGGCTTCTTTTCCTTCTTCTTCTGACTTTGATGAACCCGTCTGCATCAGCCTCTGGATTACGGGGACCCTTGAATTCCTCTTCTTTCGTCGAGTGATTCAATGCTCCATTGCTGTCTTGAGCATTTTTGGGGGCTTCTTTATTTGGCTTGCTTTTTCGTCTCAAAGGGTAATCTTTGATCCTGTGACCTTGTTGGCCGCAGCGGAAGCACGCGTTGGGAAGGTTTTTGTAGCTGATGTCTTGCTCCCATACATCCCCTTCGCCCAAGTCCAGTTTGATCTTCGATGGGAGTGGCATACTGAGGTCGGCCTCGACACAGATTTGAGGGTGCCACCGGGCGTTGAACGAGTGTCTTGCGCCTTCATAAATGAGACCACCAATGTCCTCGCGTGAGGCCAACGGCTTGCCGATAGGAGAAACGATGTCCCATACGAAGTTGTACAAGAAGTATGGCAGGTTAGGGAGCTCAACCCAGAGGGGGTACCGAAGCGATTTCGATTTGTCGGGAGTAAAATCAGTGGACCATCTGAATAGGCACAGGGTCGCCCGGCCGAGTTGCCAAGTTCCGACACTAAGGGCTCGAAACGCCATATCTTCATTTTCAAAGACTAGCAGCAAGTGGCTTGCCGGTAAGAACTGACACTTACAAACAACTAGCCCGCAGGGGAACCACTCGTTGCGAAGCCACTGACGCACAGTTTCGAGCGGCGACCAAGTGTAATGAAATAGTTGTGTCTAGTTGGGACCAAGTGACAACTAGCATAGTAGATGGATCGGTACTATGTATCCATTTTCTATGTCAAGATGATACCAATGGTAATATCAAAAGCATCAATGAACACATGGAAGGGTTTCTTCCAGTTCCGTTCTTGCGGAATTGGTGCCTCACTTTGTAGAGACTAGCATAGTAGATGGATCGGTATTATGTATCCATTTGCTATGTTGGCCTTGACATCAGTTCTAGTTGATAAGTCATAATACATCTTTGGGTGATTTAGGCAGTGTTGCATCTATTATTTCATTTTCTTTATTTTGATCTACTTCTGTATCTTTTTTTTTAATATAAAGGAAGTTCGGCAATAGCCTACTCTCCCGGACTTGAATTAAATTAAGAAACAAAGGTACAAAAGAAGGGGACTAGCGCCCACGGGACCCCCCAAATCCCACAAAGCAGGGGAAACTTGTATGCGTTCTAGGTTGCATTACATAGAAGGTTGATCACCCTCTCATCGCCCTCATGTGGGGCCCACTTGGGTTTGAGCTTGTTGTTGATCAAAATGAGGACTTTATGGTGCCTGAAGGGGGGCGATTTCTTACAGTTAACAATCCTTTTGCCAAGGAGGAATAGTGATTTCTCAATCGACCATTCCTTGGGGGTATCGCCGAAGTTGAGAGCACACCTCTCCCGCCATATTTTCCACAAGACTTCCCCTCTGATGGCGTTCCAGAGTGTCGCGGAGCAGCCGATCGCTTCTCCCAAAAGGACTTGTTTCCAACTAAGCTGTTTTTGAAGTCTGATTTTCTTTTCAACCGTCTGCCAGATTCTGAAGGAGCTGGGGCAGGAAAGGAAGATGTGTGCGACATCTTCAATCGCCCGGTGACAGCGTTTGCACCAAGGAGGGACTCCGCAAATTTTGCTAGCCTTGTGGTTAGTCCAAATTCCACGATGTAGAATTTGCCAAAGGAGGACAGACTTCTTAATCTCGATCAAGAGGGTGCCAGATACCCATGAATTTCATGTCCCATCGAAGCCGCGTCCAAGACAAGCACCACTTCTTGTTCAGACTGATCTGGTGGTCAGTCGTCTCTTTGATGTTCGGGATTTTGAGTAGGTTATTTCCATTGTTCCATTTGAGACCAAGCGAGTTCGGTGCATCGTGTCCCATGAGAAGGCGAATCTTGTGCCGATCCCATGCGAGGCATCTGCTTTGCAAAGTGTTCCACTCTTCGTAGGAGATGTTTTTGCAGGGATCAATATCCTCGAAATTGATCCAGCCGTTGGTGTCATGTTTCCAGAGGTGTTTCCATTTTTTGAATCCTTTGTGCCATAATCTCTTGGCATTTCGAATGTTCCACGATTCCACACTCCGGATGCCATGTATCGGGAACCAGATAGAGTCGTTTTGTCTGATTCCGGCCGCCCACTTCCAGTCCTCACTAATTCTTGTGAAGCTTTTGACCTTATTCCAGCCCTTCCAAAGGGAGCACACGAGATTGGAGCCTTTCGGGAAGACAGGGATCGGGGAGAATAGCAGGGTCATGATGTCGAGATTCTTCCAGTTTGGGAACCCCATGAGAGCCAACTCATTCTTGTTTCTGAAGATCAGCTTGGCCCACGAGGCCTCCCTGTTGCACCAACCCTTAATCATCCATTTGGCAGCCAGTTTGTTGGCCAAACTCCCAATGTCCAGGATACCAAGCCCCCCGCATTCTCTGGGGCTAGTGCAGATGTCCCATTTGATTTTAGGCACCCCCCTTCTGTTGTGATCGCCCATCCAAAGGAAGTTTCTACATGTACTACTCAATTCGGACAGGCCTTGCTCGTTCGGTCTCCAGCAAGAAAGGAAATAAATGGTAGAAGAGAGGAGGAACGTGTTGATAACCATCGCCCGCCCAGCAAGATTGATTTGCATACCTTTCCAATAGTTAAGCTTGGTTTCGAGTTTGGCCAACACCCAACTCCAACGCTGCTCCATAGAGACGCCAAACCCCAAGGGAATTCCCAGAAGACGAAAGATTTGGCCCTGAGGAATGATTTGGCAGCCATGCTCAGTGAGAAGGCCCAGATGATGTCCCACAATGGCCCTAAAGGCGGTCTTAGAGTGGTTGATTTTGGATCCAGAGGCCTCACAATAGATAGCAAGACACCTCCAGAAAGTCTCCAAGCTGGTATTATCATTGTGAACAAACGCGTTCATATCATCGGCAAATAGTCTCATGGTGATTTGACTGTGGTCGTGGGGCAGCCGGAGGCCTTTGATATTGCCAGTCTCCACCTGATGCGCGACCAGTCTGCTCAGCCCCTCAGTGGCAATGGCAAATAGAAGGGGGGCCAGAGGGCATCCTTGTCTAATAGATCTTCTAAGATGGATCGCCTTCGAAAGTTTGCCGTTCACGTTAATTTGGGTCGTTGCGTTTCCAAGAAGGGTCGCGATCATCTTGGTGAATTTCTGACTACATCCGAGATCTTGCAGCGACTGCAGAAGATAGTCCCATTCCAGTCTGTCGTAGGCTTTGTCAAAGTCGATCTTAATGAAAACCACATCTTGTTTAGACTCATTTGCAAATTGAATACCTTCCCAAATATCCATAATGGTTTCCAGGATAGACCTGCCTTTGATGAAGCCTTTTTGGTCCTCGATAAGCCAATATCTCAAGTGGCACGAGAGTCTGTTGGCAATGACTTTAGCGATGATCTTGTATCCTGTTTGGAGCATCGTGATAGGTCGCCAGTTCTCGATTCTGTTCTTTTCCCCCTTCTTGTGTATCAGCTTGATAATTCCATTATTTAGACAAGACGGAAGAGCACCAAACTTTAGCGCTTCTTGCCAAACCAACCGAAGAGGGGTGGCAACCACCAGCTTGAAGGATTTAAAGAATTCGTTAGTGAGTCCGTCGGGTCCCGGGCTTTTACCAAGGGGGAGGGCATCGATGACCTCAATGATTTCTGATTCAGAGATAGGGGCATGAAGCAGGGGGAGAAGGTTGGGTGGTATTCTCCGGGGGGAAACCCTAGAAATGGCAGCCATGCAGTCCCTTCTATGGTGGGAGAGGGGGTTCGAGGTTCCCAGGAGTCTCGTGAAGTGCCCTTCGATGATGCCAAGGTTATCTTCTTCCGAGTTGCATACGTTGCCATGTGAGTCTAGTAGCAGAGGGATCACCTCTCTGCTGTGTTTCCTTTTAAGTATACGGCACATCT
The DNA here is from genome assembly GCA_020310875.1 of Ceratopteris richardii. NCBI lineage: Eukaryota > Viridiplantae > Streptophyta > Polypodiopsida > Polypodiales > Pteridaceae > Ceratopteris > Ceratopteris richardii. The sequence goes on along the minus strand of CM035422.1, from coordinate 113,695,260 downwards.
CTTTGGTGGGTTTGTCGGCTTTGCCGGCCCACCACTCCTTGAAGAAGACTTGCAAGTTTTTCCTTTGTATTTCTTCCTCAAATCTCAACACTGCTCTGATTTTTCGGAGACCTTTCTGTGCCTGGTGTTTTCCTTTGTTCACTTCCTCCTCGAGCCGCCAGAGTCTGTGGTAAAGAGCTTCCCTACGGGCCCGCCGCACAGACTCGAGCATCTTCTTAGTTCTGATCATGATCTTACGAGACTTGTCGACCGCTCTTCTCCAGCACTTGGCAGGGGCCAAGCCCGAGGCAAACGCCTCCTTCCACACATCGGCAATCTCTTGATGGACGGAGGGGAGAGAGAAGGTGGTAGCGTTGGCATGGAACCACGGAGCCTTGCGGATCTTGTAGGAAGGTTGAAAAGTGATAACTATCGGGTAGTGATCAGAGATGGAGAGGTCAGTGCGTTGCGTGATGGTAGGGTGGCCCCACTGATGAGTAAAACTCTGAGAGATGTAGCATCTATCGAGCCTAGCTTTCCTCAGATCCTCACCCGCTTGGAGATTCGACCAAGAAAAGCCATTCAAGTCTTTGAACTCAACCAGGTCCAAGTGGAGTTTGGTCGTGTCCCATGTTTCTTTCTCCCGACTGTCGATGACCCTGCCCTTTCCCATCCATCTGTCCATAGGGTCCTCCACCATGTTGAAGTCTCCGCATATAAGCACGTTGTGGGGGAGCAAGTCTAATGAAGCCCAAGTGTTCAGTCTCTCCAAATCCCCGTTAGGGGCGTACAGAGAAACCATAGTAGCACAAAGAGGAGCACCAAAAGAAACCGCAATCCAACGGTGGCTTACATCTTCAATGGAGTTCTCAAGCTTTTCGATCCAGCGTTGCTTAATCCCGATAGCCGTTCCTCCGGACCCCCGCTGGTGCTTCGTCGGGATCCACACGTGGGCCGAGGAGACTTGTCTGAGCCGTTTCTGGAGGTCTTCTCCGTCAGTTTTAATCTCTTGAATACATATAATGTCGGGGTTTAAGCTAATGTCGCGGAGCCATTGACCAATGATGGTCGCTCTTGAGGGGTCGGTTAGCCCTCTAGCATTTAGCGAGATAACAATCATTTTTGTGTTGATCCCTCTTTGCGGGAGGGAGCCTTGTCCTTTCTTCTCTTGGCTTCATCTTTCTTTTTCGCTGGGATCTGATCCCGGCTTAGCAGTCGGTTCTTGTGAGGGCTTTTCCATGGTAACTCCATAGGCTGTTTTCCTTTGCGGGATGCTCCTTGTTGGGGAGAATTGGGCCCCGTGCTCGGTACTGTTTCCGGGATCGTCGATCCAATGATGGAACTTTCACTGTCCATGTTATCTTCATTACTAGTGGTGAAACCATCTTCTTTGCTTGTAGTGTAACCCTCCTGGGGGGTTTCTTTGTTTTCCGGGATCTCTAGGGCTTCGTCGTAGTTGTCTACCTCAGGTGGCTTCCCACCTGGGTAGTCGAGCTCGTTGATCTCCTTACCAAGATTGCAATACAAGTTGCTGTAGGGGTTAGTTAGCAGGTTGTTTCTCTCGCCGTTGGCCCTCGGACTTCTTTTCCTTCTTCTTCTGACTTCAGTAAAGCCGTCAGCATCATCTTGTGGATTGGGGAGACCCTTGCCTTCCCCTTCCTTGGTCGGGTGGGTCAAGTCGACGACTTTGTCTCGAGTTGTTTTGGAGGCTTCTTGAGATCGTTTGTTTTTTTGCCTGAGAGGGCAGTCTTTAATCCTGTGACCTTGCTGACCACAACGAAAGCACGCGTTGGGAAGGTTTTTGTAAGTGATATCCTGCTCCCAAACTTCTCCTTCTCCCATGTCCACTTTGATCATTGATGGAGGTGGCGAACTGAGGTCGGCCTCGACGCAGATTTGTGGGTGCCACCTGGCATTGAACGAGTGTCTTGCGCCTTCATAGATTAGACCACCAATGTCATCGCGTGAGGCCAGCGGCTTGCCGATAGGAGAGACAATGTCCCACACGAATTTGTACAAGAAGTAAGGGAGATTCGGGAGCTCAACCCAAAGGGGGTACCGAAGCGATTTCGATTTGTCGGGAGTAAAGTCCGGGGACCATCTGAATAGGCACAGGGTCGCCCGACCAAGCTGCCAGGTGCCAACGCTTAGGGCTTGGAACGCCATCTCTTCATTTTCAAAGACTAGCAGCATGTGGTTCGCTGGTAAGAACTGACATTTGCTGACCACTAGTCCCCTAGGGAACCACTCTTTTCGAAGCCATTGTCGCACAGTTTCAAGCGGGGGCCTAGGGCCAAACACTTGGCCAACGAGGCACACTTTCTTAAGCTCCTCCTGAGCAGACAGAACTGCGGGTCTACTGAGGGACACTACGGGGGATTCAACCCTTTCGGGTGCCCCTGGGGCGGCACACGACCCCCCCTCCAGCAGAGCGGCCAGTGTATCGGTCTCCCCGGGGGGAGGGGCCCGATTACTTTTCACGAGAGAGGATGAAGCCACATCCATGGCCAAAAGGGACTTGCACAACTACCACTGCTCAAGATCCAAAGGCAGAGCCCTCCGACATGGAGAGAAGACTGACCCCCAAACACACCGAGGCCAAGCACTCTCTTCTTTTTTTTCTCTTCTTCTTTCTTTTTTTTTTTCTTTTTCTTTTTTCTTCTTTTTTTCTTTTTTCTTCTTTCTTTTTTTCTTCTTCTTTTTTTTTTCTCCTCTTTTTTCTAGCGCTAAAGCAAAAAAGGACTTTCTCTTTTTTCTCTTTTTCGCTTTTTTCTCTTCTCTTTTTTTTTTCTTTTTGCCGCACTTAATCGGGGCTAACTCTTTTTAATTTAATTTAAAAGAAAACAACTGCCAAGAAACTAAGTAATGAAGGGGAAGCGAAGCGCCGCTTCCAACTCAGCACCTTGTCAATCGGAGCGCAGTCAGTCGCCCTATGTCCGTCGTCAGTCGCCTCCAGTCAGTCGCGCATGCCCTTGCTCACGATCGACAGACCAGCCCACGATGGACACGCACCGATTCCCGAGGTGCCACTCGGTCGCGACTGACGCTCCAATCCATGATGGACATTCACCACTCGATCGCGAAGGACTCGGCAAATCCACGATGGACAGCCACTCGATCGCGACTGATGCTCCAACCACGATGGACAGACGGCTTCTGAGGTAACTATCACATGCAGCTCGCCTAGCGTCCGTCGGAGGCGCAAGCAATCAGCAAGGAGCTCCAGCGCCGGCGTTTCAGCAGTCCAGGCCTTGTCGCCATCGCCCGAAGCTCAACGGCCTTCTATCATTCTAGCGCCCGTCTCTCTCGCAGTAGCTCATAGTTGCTCACACCTCAATGTTCTGGATCACCATCTTCAATGCCATCATCTACTTCTATATCTTGCCTAGAAATGAAGTTTCTTTAATAACTTTCCACACAAATAGAAAACACTAATTTGTTAAAATTTAAACATAGATAATATTATATAGACTTTTGAAAGCAGAATCTTAGGTGCTCCAAGTGGTCAATGTATTCACTAGATACAAAAAAAATAATCCAAATGTACCCTCATGAAACTATTTAAGGAAGGAAAAAAATTTCTCTTGAATACACCTTTGAAAGGTGCTTGGAGCATTGTGGAGACCAAACCACATTACGCGAGATGTGCATACACTCCATAGATCAAATGAAGGCAATCTCCGAGATGTCTTACTCAACCATCCTTACTTGATGGTATCCCCTATCGCCATTACAGAACAAATAGATTTCTTAGTTGGGTACCTCATCCAACATGCTCTCTAGAAAGTTTAATCAAGAGAGATTTGATACTATCACTGCATTTAATTTTTAGCAATCTAGAAAAGATCCTAATTGTTTCTTCTTCTTCGGGACAATAACGATCGTTGAAATCCATTCTACATGTTCTATGGGCACAATATATCCTACTTTTAGTAATTTTTCAATCTCGAATTTTATTTGCTAGGCATAGTTTGGTTTCATTCTATAACTAACTTGCTTAGTAGAATACGCATTTAGTTTGAAAATGACTTTATGTTGGTAAATACATGGGTTAGGAACGTTCATGTCCCGATAGGCCAAGGTAAAATGTGAACAAAATTCCTCATTTATATTATCACAGATCTTCATGGATCGATGAGATTCGCGGGTGCATAAATCATAGATAACCTTTTTTCTCATAATTGTTTGTCTTGTCATACATAAGTTTGATGCTTCTTTTCTGATATCGGAAAATGGTAAGTCTCCGAAATATGTTTTGGTTCGTCTATGATTGTAGTAATAGTGCAGACACTTCTTGCGCTCTAGCCAAAAGTGTTATTAAAGTGAACTATGCCTAGTGACCAGTGGCCTTTATTTGGTTCTAAAAAGGTGGTCTTCTCATCATCTATCAGACTCTCTGGCATATTTACAATCTTCGCCAGCTAGGAAAGATGGTTAAATTCATGGGATGTGATATCATCTAGTAGTATGGCGTAGTTTAGGTTGTTATACATAACAATAACTTGATGGGAGGACAAGTCCTACATCACTCTTTCTTTCCTAACCGAGGGTCTACCAAAGAACAGATTGTAATGCAGAGTTGAATCTCGGAGACTTACTACAAAAGCATTAGAAATGTAGCTCAATGTACTCAATAGGTCCATTGTATATTGTATCTATCTCCTCGAAAACAACAAGTTGAAACCCAAATGGGTCCCACATGAGGGTGATGATAATTTTATCCGCCTCATTTGTAATGCCCTGTAGCTTGCCATACTCCTCCCTTGCATTGTGGGATTTGAAGGGTCCCATGGGCACTAGTCCCATTCACTTGTAACTTTTTCTCTTTATTATAATTAAAGTCCGGGAGATTAGGCTAAGGCCGAACTTCCTTTATTTACAAAAAAAAAACTAGGTTTACTCTTGATTGATGAGCCATTTGAGAAAAAGTTTTTTATGGGATCAATGTGGATCTAATCCACTTGCTTATACAGGGCAGTGGTGGTGATGTTCACTCCCAAACCTCTATGATTTAGCACTTTTGAAGTACATTTAATTTTTTCACCATATTGTTATTAACGGGACAACATGGTCTACTATGCTATTAGCTTTCGGTTGAACTATTGTAGTGGAAGCTTTTTGAAGCAACTCTAGCTGGATGTAACTACGCAACGTCTTATCTAAACGCTTGATCAAGGGTAAAAATGTATCCTAGCATTAGGGTAATCGGTTTTGTATGATAATATAGCCCAAGCTCTAAATTCTATAGGTCAATATCTATTCTCATTCGCATCGATATTCTGATGTGGTATTGGGGAAGCTCGATTGGTGCTGGTAAAGGCTTACTTGATGTTAGGTAGACTTGCGTGCCATCTGAGATCTTGGCTTAGTGAGGACCAAAAAGGTTTCATCAAAGGCAGGTCCATCCTGGAAACTATTATGGATATTTGGGAAGGTATTCAATTTGCAAACGAGTCTAATCAAGATGTGGTCTTCCTCAAGATCGACTTTGACAAAGCCTACGATAGACTAGAATGGGACTATATTCTGCAGTCGCTCCAAGACCTCGGATGTAGTCAGAAATTCACCAAGATGATCGCGACCCTTCTCGGCAACGCAACGACCCAAATTAACGTAAACGGCAAACTTTCAAAGGCGATCCATCTTAAAAGATCTATTAGACAAGGGTGCCCTCTTGCCCCCCTTCTCTTTGCCATCGCCACTGAAGGGCTGAGCAGACTTGTGGCTCACCATGTGGAGGCTGGCAATATCAAAGGCCTCCAACTACCGCACGACCACAGTCAATTCATCATGAGACTTTTTGCTGATGATATGAACGCGTTCGTTCACAATGACAAAACCAGCCTGGAGACTTTCTGGAAGTGTCTTGATACCTTTTGTGAGGCCTCTGGATCCAAAATCAACCACAATAAGACCGCCTTTAGGGCCATCGTGGGACATCAACCTGGCCTTCTCATTGATCACGGCTGTCAAATCATTCCGCAGGGCCAAATCTTTCGGCTGCTTGGAATCCCCTTGGGATTTGGTGTCTCTATGGAGCAGCGATGGAATTGGGTGCTGGCCAAACTTGAAAACAAGCTCAATTACTGGAGAGGCATGCAAATCAATCTCGCTGGACGGGCGATGGTTATCAACACGTTCCTCCTCTCGTCTACCATCTATTTCATTTCCTGCTGGAGACCGAATGAGCAAGGCCTGTCCAAATTGAATGGCATCTGCAGAAACTTTCTTTGGACAGGTGATCATAACAGAAGGGGGGTCCCTAAAATCAAATGGGCCATCTGCACCAGCCCTAGAGATAGCGGGGGGCTTGGCATCCTGGACATTGGGTGTATGGCTAACAAACTGGCAGCCAAATGGATGATTAAAGCTTGGTGCAATAGGGAGGCCTCGTGGGCCAAACTGATCTTCAGAAACAAAAATGAGTTGGCCCTCACGGGGTCCCCGAACTGGAAGAACCTCGACATCATGACCTTGCTATTCTCCCCGATACCTGTCTTCCCGAAAGGCTCCAATCTCGTTTGCTCTCTTTGGAAGGGCTGGAATAAAGTCAAAAGCTTCACAAGAATTAGTGAGGACTGGAAGTGGGCGGCCGGAATCAGACAAAACGACTCTATCTGGTTTCCGATTCATGGCATCCGGAGTGTGGAATCTTGGAACATTCAAAATGCCAAGAAGTTATGGAACAAAGGATTCAAAAAATGGAAACACCTCTGGAAACATGACACCAACAGTTGGATCAACTTCGAGGATATCGACCCTCGCATAAACATCTCCTACGAAGAATGGAACACCTTGCAAAGCAGATGCCTCGCTTGGGATCGTCACAAAACCCGCCTTCTCATGGGACATGATGCACCGAACGCGCGTGGTCTCAAATGGCACAATGGAAATAGTCTACTCAAAATCCCGTACATCAAAGAAACGACTGACCTCCAGATCAGCCTCAACAAGAAGTGGTGCCTGTCTTGGACGCGGCTTCGGTGGGACATGAAATTCATGGGTATCTGGCACCCACTGATAGAGATTAAGAAGTCGGTCCTCTTATGGCAAATTCTTCATCGCGGAATTTGGACTAACCATAAGGCAAGCAAAATTTGTGGGATCCCTCCGTGGTGCAAACGTTGCCACCGCGCAATCGAAGATGTCCCACACATCTTCCTTACTTGCCCCAACTCCTACAGAATCTGGCAGATGGTTGGACTGAAAATCAGACTCCAGAAACAGCTTAGTTGGAAACAAGTCCTTTTGGGTGAAGCGATTGGGTGCTCTGCGGCTCTCTGGAACGCAATGAGAGGGGAAGTCCTGTGGAAAATTTGGCGGGAGCGGTGTGCTCTCAACTTCGGTGACTCCCCCAGGGAGTGGTCGATTGAAAAATCTCTGTTCCTCCTTGGCAAAAGGATTGCCAACAGTAAGAATTCCCCCCCCTTCAGGCATCATCAAGTCCTCCTTTTGATCAACAACAAGCTCAAACCCAAGTGGGTCCCGCATGAGGGCGACGAGAGGGTGATCAACCTTCTTTGTAATGCAACCTAGGAATCATCCAAGCTTCCCCTGCTTTGTGGGATTTGGGGGGTCCCGTGGGCACTAGTCCCCTTCTATTGTACCTTTGTTTCTTAATTTAATTCAAGTCCGGGAGAGTAGGCTATTGCCGAACTTCCTTTATATTAAAAAAATTGTCGAAATACGAGTGCTGCATATGTGCCCACTTATCAGCCTTGATAACCATATGTCTTTTGCTCCTTAAAACTTGGCTAAAAAATGACAACGGATTGTTGACATGTTTTGCTGGATCTTTTTTGGACCTGTACCTTAAGGCTAAAAAATGACAACGGATTGTTGACATGTTTTGCTGGATCTTTTTTGGACCTGTACCATTGCATCTCTACCGGAGTGATCACAAACATGTTATCCATACGGCCTTGTAATTCTTTTATCCTTTTATTATATTCCTGTGCCTGTTTATAGCTCCTTCTTATATGTACCAATTGACCACACCAATGATACCACATCAGTATTCTCTGTGGAATAGGATCCTTATGCGTGAATATAGAGACGATAATAGTTGTTCTGGATGCTCTGGAATCTCCAAATTAAGTTTCTTTATCATAGTGAGCAATTTTGTATTGGTACTTTCTGCTAGTCTATTGACTCTCATGTCCTAAAAAGCGTTGTTCTTGTGGGTAATATTGAAATACATAGTCAAGTCTCTAGCTGAGTCGTTTGTAAAATGAGAGTCATACTAAAAAACAATCTCCAAAGGTGACCCGAAATGATTAAATACTTCGTTGATAAGTAATGTGGCAATAATTGTAGAACTAGTGCTTTTAGTTATGTAAGCCTCTATCAAGCGGGTGGAATAATGGGAGTAGGTTAAGATATGTTGGCTAATATAAACATAGCTAGTGGACGGATGCTTCAAGCAATAAGAGTGGTTGTAATGGAAATCATTTATTAGGTGAAGGTTGTCTTAGATGCTCACAAGGGTGACATGTGAAAGTATACTAGTGAGTGTCTTTATCCATTGTTGGCCACCAAAGGCTTCTTTGTATGTTTTTACTTAAGGGTAACTAGGTAGAGAAATTACCACCTATAGGGTGCATATGGGCCATATATAAGACAGATTGTACATTGTGCATCGGAACACAGTAGAGCGAAGCTTTAAACTAGTCTTGATAATATAATTGATAACCAATAATAAAAAATATGCAACTATACTAAGATCATTTCTTCTTGAATACTACGGAGACGATCTCTAGTAGGATTCCCATCAAAATGAGTGTATATATAGTATGTAGTAAGTGTTAGCTAAATACCAAGGTTTTCTCATCTCAAGGTTTTCCCCACTTTGACTTATGATGCATGTGAATCCATTGCACACCTCGTGGGTATCAGTTATACAAAGGTTTCACATCATATCAATATTTTTCCAGATATTCTTTTGTCTAGCATTGAGGGCAAGGAGACCATCCATGAGCTTATGAAAGGAAAGACCTTGAACTTCGATCGTATGATTAGTGAGTTCTTCAAAACCTTTAAGCGATCCCTTTTGAAACCGCTTTGCCTAGTTTGGAGTGTCTCTCCTAGCTTCTATAGCCTGATGATACGTAGATGATTCATGTAAAGATCACTTTTCTACAACCCTTTGTTAGTATACTACCCTTTGTTAGTACACATTTTGTATGGACCCCATTATAAGGAGAGCGCATATTTGTATTGCCTTATTGATGGGAATACTAGCTCGCATGTTGGATGAAGGTTGAATTGTATCATCTAATGTATTTTAAACAAAGTAATTTAGTAGGCTCCCCAAATGTGGGGTCCTGGCCGTGTTGAGGAGCCCAGACTAGGTGTTCAAGGGGGTTAAGAGGCCCCCTTGTTGGGACTTTGGGGGTAGCATCGTAGATCCGATGACTAATATAGCATGGCATATTTCTTGTCAAACTAAGAAATCATTCAGATTTCTTAGGTTAGTTGGAATGGCCTAAGCCACATATGGGGATTACATGGGTGCTGGACACCCACACTCTATCACCTATATCTAGCTATCTATAGAAGGTTGCACCTCTCCATTCAACTATACATATATATGACTACTACACTAACCTAGATATCAAATTGATCTAGCGTACCTCTCTCTTGTAACTACCTATCTAGATTTTTCTAGATCACCATTTGAGCTCCACCTTCAGATCACACACATGAACAATGCGATCATATTTTGACTTTTTGATAATTGAGATTCTACAATATTTATTTTTCTGTTTTCTATTAGCCCTACATTTTCTTGTGAAACTATTTTCTTACATTGTATAAGAGTTTTTAGGAATCGATTAGTATAGAGGATTAATTTTCAAACCTACAAGTGTTATGTTTTCAACGTGGGGCATCCATGATAACTTCATTTTCTAGTATCGATGCACATAATAACAATATGCTACATGAGATTGAATTTATCTAGCTGCATTCACTGAATTGAAGGTTGATGTAACAAATTACACACTCTGAAACTTGCAAACTTCTACAATTTTTTTTTAATATAAAGGAAGTTCGGCAATAGCCTACTCTCCCGGACTTGAATTAAATTAAGAAACAAGGGTACAAAAGAAGGGGACTAGTGCCCACGGGACCCCCCAAATCCCACAAAGCAGGGGAGGCTTGGTTGATTCCTAGGTTGCATTACAAAGAAGGTTGATCACCCTCTCGTCGCCCTCATGCGGGACCCACTTGGGTTTGAGCTTGTTGTTGATCAAAAGGAGGACTTGATGGTGCCTGAAGGGGGGGGATTTCTTACTGTTGACAATCCTCTTGCCAAGGAGGAACAGAGATTTCTCAATCGTCCACTCCTTGGGAGGGTCGCCGAAGTTGAGAGCACACCGCTCCCGCCAAATTTTCCACAGGACTTCCCCTCTGATTGCGTTCCAGAGAGCCGTAGAGCATCCAATCGCTTCTCCCAAAAGGACTTGTTTCCAGCTAAGTTGTTTCTGAACTCTGATTTTCAGTCCAACCGTCTGCCAGATTCTGTAGGAGTTGGGGCAAGTAAGGAAGATGTGTGGGACATCTTCGATTGCACGGTGGCAGCGTTTGCACCACGGAGGGATCCCACAAATTTTGCTAGCCTTTTGGTTAGTCCAAATTCCTTGATGAAGAATTTGCCATAAGAGGACAGACTTCTTAATCTCTATAAGTGGGTGCCAGATACCCATGAATTTCATGTCCCACCGAAGCCGCGTCCAAGACAGGCACCACTTCTTGTTGAGGCTGATCTGGAGGTCAGTCGTTTCTTTGATGTTCGGGATTTTGAGTAGGCTATTTCCATTGTGCCATTTGAGACCGCGCGCGTTCGGAGCATCATGTCCCATAAGAAGGCGAGTTTTGTGGCGCTCCCAAGCGAGGCATCTGCTTTGCAAGGTGTTCCATTCTTCGTAGGAGATGTTTATGCGAGGGTCGATATCCTCGAAGTTGATCCAACTGTTGGTGTCATGTTTCCAGAGGTGTTTCCATTTTTTGAATCCTTTGTTCCATAACTTCTTGGCATTTTGAATGTTCCACGACTCCACACTCCGGATGCCATGTATCGGAAACCAGATAGAGTCGTTTTGTCTGATTCCGGCCGCCCACTTCCAGTCTTCACTAATTCTTGTGAAGCTTTTGACTTTATTCCAGCCCTTCCAAAGAGAGCATACGAGACTGGAGCCTTTCGGGAGGACAGGAATCGGGGAGAATAGCAGGGTCATGATGTCAAGGTTCTTCCAGTTCGGGGACCCCGTGAGGGCCAACTCATTTTTGTTTCTGAAGATCAGCTTGGCCCATGAGGCCTCCCTATTGCACCAAGCCTTAATCATCCATTTGGCTGCAAGTTTGTTAGCCATACACCCAATGTCCAGGATGCCAAGCCCCCCGCTATCTCTAGGGCTGGTGCAGATGGCCCATTTGATTTTAGGCACCCCCCTTCTGTTATTCAGTTTGGACAGGCCTTGTTCATTCGGTCTCCAGCAAGAAAGGAAATAGATGGTAGACGAGAGGAGGAACGTGTTGATGCTATTCAGTTTGGACAGGCCTTGTTCATTCGGTCTCCAGCAAGAAAGGAAATAGTTTCTGCAGATGCTATTCAGTTTGGACAGGCCTTGTTCATTCGGTCTCCAGCAAGAAAGGAAATAGATGGTAGACGAGAGGAGGAACGTGTTGATAACCATCGCCCGTCCAGCGAGATTGATTTGCATGCCTCTCCAGTAGTTGAGCTTGTTTTCAAGTTTGGCCAGCACCCAGTTCCATCGCTGCTCCATAGAGACGCCAAATCCCAAGGGGATTCTAAGAAGCCGAAAGATTTGGCCCTGCGGAATGATTTGACAGCCATGAACAATGAGAAGGCCAGGTTGGTGTCCCACAATGGCCCTAAAGGCGGTCTTATTGTGGTTGATCTTGGATCCAGAGGCCTCACAGAAGGTATCAAGGCACCTCCAGAAAGTCTCCAGGCTGGTATTATCATTGTGAACGAACGCATTCATGTCGTCGGCAAACAGTCTCATGATGATTTGATTGTGGTCGTGAGGTAGTTGGAGGCCTTTGATATTGCCAGCCTCCACATGATGAGCCACAAGTCTGCTCAGCCCCTCAGTGGCGATGGCAAAGAGAAGGGGGGCAAGAGGGCACCCTTGTCTAATAGATCTTTTAAGATGGATCGCCTTCGACAGTTTGCCGTTAACGTTAATTTGGGTCGTTGCGTTGCCGAGAAGGGTCGCGATCATCTTGGTGAATTTCTGACTACATCCGAGGTCTTGGAGCGACTGCAGAATATAGTCCCATTCTAGCCTATCGTAGGCTTTGTCAAAGTCGATCTTGAGGAAGACCACATCTTGATTAGACTCATTTGCAAATTGAATACCTTCCCAAATATCCATAATGGTTTCCAGGATGGACCTGCCTTTGATGAAACCTTTTTGGTCCTCGCTAAGCCAAGATCTCAGGTGGCACGCAAGTCTGTTGGCAATGACTTTGGCGACAATCTTGTACCCTGTTTGGAGCATCGTAATTGGCCGCCAGTTCTCGATTCTGTTTTTTTCCCCCTTCTTATGAATCAGCTTGATAATTCCGTTATTTATACAAGAAGGAAGAGCACCAAATTTTAGCGCTTCTTGCCAAACCATCCGAAGAGGGGTGGTGACCACCAGCTTGAAGGATTTAAAGAACTCGTTAGTGAGTCCGTCGGGTCCCGGGCTTTTGCCGAGAGGGAGGGCATCAATGACCTCAATGATTTCTGATTCAGAGATCGGGGCATGGAGCAGGGAGTGGAGGTTGGGTGGTATTCTCCGGGGGGAAACCCTAGAAATGGCAGCCATGCAATCCCTTCTATGGTGGGAGAGGGGGTTCGAGGTTCCCAGGAGGCTCGTGAAGTGCCCTTCGATGATGCCAAAATTATCTTCTTCCGAGTTGCATACATTGCCATGTGGGTCTAGCAGTAGGGGGATCGTTTCTCTGTTGTGTTTCCTTTTAAGGATACTGCACATCTCTTTGGTGGGTTTGTCGGCTTTTCGAGCCCACCACTCCTTGAAGAATATTTGCAAGTTTTTCCTTTGTATTTCTTCCTCGTATCTCAACGCTGCTCTGATTCTTGGGAGACCTTTCTGGGCTTGGTGTTTTCCTTTGTTCACTTCCTCCTCGAGTCGCCAGAGTCTGTGGTAAAGCGCTTCCCTACGAGCCCGCCGCACTGTCTCGAGCATCTTCTTAGTTCTGATCATGATCTTGCGAGACTTGTCGACCGCACTTCTCCAGCACTTGGCTGGGGCCAAGCCAGAGGCGAACGCCACCTTCCACACATCGGCAATCTCTTGATGGACTGAGGGGAGAGAGAAGGTGGAAGCGTTGGCATGGAACCACGGAGCCTTGTGGGTCCTGTTGGAGGGTTGAAAAGAGATAACGATCGGGTAGTGATCGGAGATGGTGAGGTCAGTACGTTGCGTGATTGAAGGGTGGCCCCACTGATGAGTAAGGCTCTGAGAGATGTAGCATCTATCAAGTCTAGCTTTCCTCAGATCCTCGCCCGCTTGGAGATTCGACCAGGAGAAGCCATTCGAGTCTTTGAATTCGACCAGATCCAGGTGGAGTTTGGTCATGTCCCACGTTTCTTTCTCCCGACTGTCAATGACCCTGCCCTTGCCCATCCATCTGTCCATAGGGTCCTCCACCATGTTGAAGTCTCCACATATAATCACGTTGTGAGGAAGCGAGTCTAGAGAAGTCCAAGTGTTCAGCCTCTCCAAATCCCCGTTAGGGGCGTATAAAGAAACCATAGTAACACAGAGGGGAGCACCAAAAGAAACCGCAATCCAGCGGTGATTTACATCTTCAATGGAGTTTTCGAGCTTTTCAAGCCAGGGTTGTTTAACACCGATGGCCGTTCCACCGGACCCCCGCTGGTGCTTTGTTGGGATCCACACATGGGCCGAGGAAACCTGTCTGAGCCGTTTCAGAAGGTCTTCTCCGTCAATTTTAATCTCTTGAATGCATATAATGTCTGGTTTTAAGCTGGTGTCACGGAGCCATTGACCAATGATGGCCGCTCTTGAGGAGTCGGTTAGCCCCCTAGCATTAAGCGAGATGACAATCATTTTTGTATTGATCCCTCTTTGCGGGAGGGAGCCTTGTCTTTTCTTCTCTTGGCTTCATCTTTCTTTTTCGCTGGGATCTGTTCCCGACTTAGAAATCGGTTCTTGTAGGGGCTTTTCCAGGGTAACTCCATAGGCTGTTTTCCTTTGCGGGAAACACCTTGCTGGGGAGAGTAGGGCCCCGTGCTCGGCACCGTTTCCGGGATCGTCGATCCAATGATGGAACTTTCACTATCCATGTTGTCTTCATTACTAGTGGTGAATCCATCTTCTTTGCTTGTGGTATAGCCCTCCTGGGGGGTTTCTTTGTTGTCAGGGATCTCTAGGGCATTGTCGTAGGTATCTACCTCGAGTGGCTTCCCGCTTGGATAGTCAAGCTCGTTGATCTCCTTTCCTAGATTGCAGTACAAATTGATGTTGGGGGTAAGTGGCAGGTTGTTTCTCTCACCGTTGGCCCTCGGACTTCTTTTCCTTCTTCTTCTAACTTCAGTAAAGCCATCAGCATCAGCTTGAGGATTGGGGAAGCCCTTACCTTCCCCTTCCTTGGTCGAGTGGGTCAAATCGCCGTTGTTGTCTTGAGCAGATTTGGAGGCTTCTTGCGAACGCTTGTTTTTTTGCCTGATAGGGCAGTCTTTAATCCTGTGGCCTTGTTGGCCACAACGAAAGCACGCGTTGGGGAGGTTTTTGTAGGTGATAACCTGCTCCCAAACATCACCTTCGCCCATGTCCACTTTGATCATTGATGGAAGCGGCAAAGAGAGGTCGGCCTCGACGCAGATTTGTGGGTGCCACCTAGCATTGAACGAATGTCTTGCACCTTCATAGATGAGACCACCAATGTCTTCGCGAGAAGCCAACGGCTTGCCGATAGGAGAGACAATGTCCCACACGAAGTTGTACAAGAAGTATGGGAGGTTAGGGAGCTCAACCCAAAGGGGGTACCGAAGTGATTTCGCATCTTATGAGTTGTTGGATGACGTCATGGGGAGTGTCAATCCAACAATATCCATATCATCTTTCAAATTGGAAGAGAAACAATGTAGATGCATTGCATGAAACTTTTAGAAGTGTAAGTGAGTTTGTCCTTACTTCTTTCCACACTACACTCCTCCACATGAAGCTTGGGCCATATTGGCTTGCCCATATGATACAATGAACTACATCTGGATTAAAAATATTGAGAATCAGTTAGTGAATGAGAATCACTCTAAGTCACCAAAAATCTAAAGGTTTCATCAACTGAATAAAACATCGACAAGACGAATTGGCTCTTGTTGGTGCTGTAATAACAATGGAAGAAGGGCCTGCAAATGTGTTCAAATTCTTCCTATAAAATCTGATGCGCTTATAACTTCCCTTTGCACTAATTTTATAACCTCTCCTCTTACCTTTCAAGAATTTTTGGAATGCTGCCAAAAAAATAAATTCATTTGAAGTCCTAAAGCGCGTTGTTCTTGAATACTAGGGACACGATCCCTAGTAGGATTCCCATCAAAATGAGTGTATATATAGTATGTAGTAAGTATTAGCTAAATCCCAACATACCGTAGGTTGATCTAGTTAAATCATACAAATAGACGTGCTAAAAAGAGGCATCAGAATCGGTATGAACTTCATGTCAGTGAAGGTTTGAAAGGAAATTATCTATGACTTGAGATAAACTCATTCTGTGGCTACCATCATAATCAAATTCATGAAGTAAAAGAACCCATCGAGTCAATTGTCCACCTAGATTCTATTGCTTCACAACGTAAGTCAAAGATGAATGATGAACGTGAATATTAAATCTATGATTTATCAAATAATTTCCGAATTTTTTAATAGACTATATCAACAGATTTCCTCTTTGTAATGAAATAGTTGTGTCTAGTTGGGACCAAGTGACGACTAGCATAGTAGATGGATCGGTACTAGGTATCCATTTTCTATGTCAAGATGATACCAATGGTAATATCAAAAGCATCAATGAACACATGGAATGGTTTCTTCCCCTTCCGTTCTTGCGGAATTGGTGCCTCACTTTGTAGAGACTAGCATAGTAGATGGATCGGTATTATGTATCCATTTGCTATGTTGGCCTTGACATCAGATCTAGTTGATAAGTCATAATACATCTTTGGGTGATCTAGGCAGTATTGCATCTATTATTTCATTTTCTTTATTTTGATCTACTTCTATATCTTGCCTAGAAATTAAGTTTCTTTAATAACTTTCCACACAAATAGAAAACTCTAATTTGTTAAAATTTAAACATAGATAATATTATATACACTTTTGAAAGCAGAATCTTAGGTGCTCCAAGTGGTCAATGTATTCACTAGATACAAAAAAAATCATCCAAATGTACCCTCATGAAACTATTTAAGTAAGGAAAAAAATTTCTCCTGAATACACCTTTGAAAGGTGCTTGGAGCATTGTGGAGACCAAACCACATTACGTGACATGCGCATACACTCCATAGATCAAATGAAGGCAATCTCCGAGATGTCTTACTGAACCATCCTTACTTGATGGTATCCCCTATCGCCATTACAGAACAAATAGATTTCTTAGTTGGGTACCTCATCCAACATGCGCTCTAGAAAGTTTAATCAAGACAGATTTGGTACTATCACTGCATTTAATTTTTAGCAATCTAGAAAAGATCCTAATTGTTTCTTCTTCTTCGGGACAATAACGATCGTTGAAATCCATTCTACATGTTCTATGGGCACAATATATCCTACTTTTAGTAATTTTTCAATCTCGAATTTTATTTGCTAGGCATAGTTTGGTTTCATTCTATAACTAACTTGCTTAGTAGAATACGCATTTAGTTTCAAAATGACTTTATGTTGGTAAATACATGGGTTAGGAACGTTCATGTCCCGATAGGCCAAGGTAAAATGTGAACAAAATTCCTCATTCATATTATCACAGATCTTCATGGATCGATGAGATTCGCGGGTGCATAAATCATACATAACTTTTTCTCTCATAATTTTTTGTCTTCTCATACATAAGTTTGATGCTTCTTTTCTGATATCGGAAAATGGTAAGTCTCCGAAATATGTTTTGGTTCCTCTATGATTGTAGTAATAGTGCAGACACTTCTTGCGTCTCTAGCCAAAAATGTTATTAAAGTGAACTATGCCTAGTGACCAGTGGCCTTTATTTGGTTCTAAAAAGGTGGTCTTCTCATCATCTATCAGACTCTCTGGCATATTTACTAGCTTCGCCAGCTGGGAAAGATGGTTAAATTCATGGGATGTGATATCATCTAGTAGTATGGCGTAGTTTAGGTTGTTATACATAACAATAACTTGATGGGAGGACAAGTCCTACATCACTCTTTCTTTCCTAACCGAGGGTCTACCAAAGAACAGATTGTAATGCAGACTTGAATCTCGGAGACTTACTACAAAAGCATTAGAAATGTAGCTCAATGTACTCAATAGGTCCATTGTATATTAAACTAACTAGGTTTACTCTTGATTGATGAGCCATTTGAGAAAAACTTTTTTATGGGATCAATGTGGATCTAATCCACTTGCTTATACAGGGCAGTGGTGGTGATGTTCACTCCCAAACCTCTATTATTTAGCACTTTTGAAGTACATTTAAGTTTTTTACCATATTGTTATTAACGGGACAACATGGTCTACTATGCTATTAGCTTTCGGTTGAACTATTGTAGTGGAGGCTTTTTGAAGCAACTCTAGCTGGATGTAATTACGCAACGTCTTATCTAAACCCTTGATAAAGGGTAAAAATGTATCCTAGCATTAGGGTAATCGGTTTTGTATGATAATATAGCCCAAGCTCTCATCGATATTCTTCTGTGGTATTGGGGAAGGTCGATTGGTGCTGGTAAAGGCTTACTTGATGTTAGGTATCAATTGTCGAAATACGAGTGCTGCATATGTGCCCACGTATCAGCCTTGATAACCATATGTCTTTTGCTCTTTAAAACTTGCTAAAAAATGACAACGGATTGTTGACATGTTTTGCTGGATCTTTTTTGGACCTGTATCATTGCATCTCTACAGGAGTGATCACAAACATGTTATCCATACGGCCTTGTAATTCTTTTTTCCTTTTATTATATTCCTGTGCCTGCTTATAGCTCCTTCTTATATGTACCAATTGACCTTACCAATGATACCACATCAGTATTCTCTGTGGAATAGGATCCTTATGCATGGTCCGCCATTTATTGGTTCCAAGACTTTTTGGAATGCTGCCAAAAGAATAAACTCATTTGAAGAATAGGAAAGGTTCAAATGATTCAAAGTTATGATCAAATGGAAAGACCAAAGGTTCCTTTCATAGATCAAAGACGAATCCAAAGAAGAAGATGTGCACTAGAAGCTATCTGTGATGCAAAAATAATATTTTGTTCAATATGAACAATATAGAGACGATAATAGTTGTTCTTGATGCTCTGGAATCTCCAAAATAAGTTTCTTTATCATAGTGAGCAATTTTGTATTGGTACTTTCTGCTAGTCTATTGACTCTCATGTCCTAAAAAGCGTTGTTCTTGTGGGTAATATTGAAATACATAGTCAAGTTTCTAGCTAAGTCGTTTGTAAAATGAGAGTCATACTAAAAAACAATCTCCAAAGGTGACCCGAAATGATTAAATACTTCGTTGATAAGTAATGTGGTAATAATTGTAGAACTAGTGCTTTTAGTTATGTAAGCCTCTATCAAGCGGGTGGAGTAATGGGAGTAGGTTAAGATATGTTGGCTAATATAAACATAGCTAGTGGACGGATGCTTCAATCAATAAGAGTGGTTGTAATGGAACTCATTTATTAGGTGAAGGTTGTGTTAGATGCTCACAAGGGTGACATGTGAAAGTATACTAGTGAGTGTCTTTATGCATTGTTGGCCACCAAAGGCTTCTTTGTATGTTTTTACTTAAGGGTAACTAGGTAGAGAAATTACCACCTATAGGGTGCATATGGGCCATATATAAGACAGATTGTACATTGTGCATCGGAACACAGTAGAGCGAAGCTTTAAACTAGTCTGGTTAATATAATTGATAACCAATAATAAAAAATATGCAACTATACTAAGATCATTTCTTCTTGAATACTACGGAGACGATCTCTAGTAGGATTCCCATCAAAATGAGTGTATATATAGTAGGTAGTAAGTGTTAGCTAAATACCAACATACCGTAGGTTGATCTAGTTAAATCATCAAAATAGACGGGCTAAAAAGAGGCATCAGAATCGATAGGAACTTCATGTGAGTCAAGGTTTGAAAGAAAGTTATCTATGACATGAGATGAACCCATTTTGTGGCTAACATCATAATCAAATTCATGAAGTAAAAGAACCCATGGAGCCAATTGTCCACCTAAATTCTATTGCTTCACAACGTAAGTCAATGATGAATGATCAACGTGAACATTAAATCTATGATTTATCAAATAATTTCTAAATTTTCTACTAGACTATATCAAAATGAAGAACTCTCTCCATGTAATGAAATAGTTGTGTCTGGTTGGGACCAAGTGACGACTAGCATAGTAGATGTATCGGTACTATGTATCCATTTGCTATGTCAAGATGATACCAATGGTAATATCAAAAGCATGAATGAGCACATGGAAGGGTTTCTTCCAGTTCCATGCTTGCAGAATTGGTGCCTCACTATGTAGAGACTAGCATAGTAGATGGATCGGTATTATGTCTCCATTGGCTATGTTGGCCTTGACATCAGATCTAGTTGATAAGTTCTAATACATCTTTGGGTGATTTAGGTAGTGTTGCATGTATTATTTCATTTGCTTTATTTGGATCTGCTTGTATATCTTGCCTAGAAATTAAACTTCTTTAATAGTTTTCCACTTAAATAGAAAACTTTAATTTGTTCAAATTTAAACATAGATAATATTACATACACTTCCGAAAAGAGAATCTTAGGTGCTCCAAGTGGTCGATGTATTCACTAGATCCAAAAAAATCATCTACGTTTACCCTCATGAAACTAGTTCAGTAAGCGAAAAATTTCTCTTGCATACACCTTTGAAAAGTGCTTGGAGCATTGTGGAGACCAAATCACATTACCCTACATGCATACACTACGTAGATTAACTAAAGGAAATCTTCGAGATGTCTTACTCAACCATCCTTACTTGATGGTATCCCCTATAGCCATCAAAGAACAAATAGATTTCTTGGTTGGGTGCCTCATCCAAGATGATCTCTAGAAAGGTTAATGAAGACAGATTTGGTACTATCACTACATATAATTTTTAGCAAAGGTTAATGAAAACAGATTTGGTACTATCACTACATATAATTTTTAGCAATCTAGAAAAGATCCTAATTGTTTATTCTTCTTCGAGACAATAATGATCATTCAAATCCATTCTACATGTTCAATGGGCACACTATATCCTACTTTTAGTAATTTTTCAATCTCGACTTTTATTTGCTAGGCATAGTTTGGTTTCATTCTATAACTAACTTCCTTAGTAGAATAGGCATCGTTCATGTCCGATAGGCCAAGGCAAAAACATCTATATACTTTTCCAATAGTCCAATAAATTGTGAACAAAATTCCTCATTCATATTATCACAGATCTTCATGGGCCGATGAGATTCGCGGGTGCATAAATCATACATAACTTTTTTTCTCATAATTTTTTGTCTTCCCATACATACGTTTGATGCTTCTTTTCTGAGATCGGAAAATGATAAGTCTCCGAAATATGTTTTGGTTCCTCTATGATTGTAGTAATAGTGCAGACACTTCTTGCCCTCTAGCCAAAGATGTTATTAAAGTGAACTATGCCAAGTGAACAGTGGTCTTTTTTTGGTTCTAAAAAGGTGGTGTTCGAGCTCATCATCTATGAGACCCTCTAGCATATTTACTAGCTTTGCCAACTAGGAAGGATGGTTAAATTCATGGGGTGTGATATCATCTAATAGTATGACGTAGTTTAGGATGTTATACATAACAATAACTTGATGGGAGGACAAGTCCTACATTTTCTTTCTTTCCTAACCGAGAGTCTACCAAATAATAGATTGTAATGGAGACTTGAATCTTGGAGACTTACTACAAAAGCATTAGAAATGTAGCTCAAAGTACTCAAAAGCTGCATTGTATATTAAACTAACTAGGTGTACTCTTGATTGACGAGCCATTTGAACAAAGAATTTTATGGGATCAATGAGGATCTAATCCACTTGCTTATACAGGGCAGTGGTGGTAATGTTCACTCCCAAACCTCTATCATTTAGCACTTTTGAAGTACGTTTAATTTTTTTACCATATTTTTATTAACGGGACAACATGGTCTACTATGCTATTAGCTTTGGGTTGAACTATTGTAGTGGAAGCTTTTTGAAGCAACTCTAGTTGGATGTAATTAGGCAACGTCTTATCTAAACCCTTGACAAAGGGTAAAAATATATCCTAGCATCAGGGTAATCGGTTCTGTATGATAATATATCCCAAGCTCTAACTTCTATAGGTCAATATCTATTCTGATTCTCATCGATATTATGCTGTGGCATTGAGGAAGGTCGATTGGCGCTGGTAAAGGCTTTCTTGATGTTAGGTAACAATTGTCGAAATACGAGTGCTGAATATGTGCCTTGATAGCCATATGTCGTTTGCTCCTTAAATTGGCTAAAAAATGACAACGGATGGTTGACATGTTTTGCTGGATCTTTTTTGGACTTGTACCATTACATCTCTACAGGAGTGATCACAAAGATGTTAGCCATAGGTCCTTGTCATTCTTTTTTCCTTTTATTATATTCTTGTGCCTGTTTATAGCTCCTTCTTATATGTCCCAATTGATCACACGAATGATACCACATCAGTATTCTCTGTGGAATAGGATCCTTATGCATGGTCCGCCATTTATTGTTTTCAAGACTCTGGTTGGTACACTGCCTATACATTTGGTTCTTGTATCATCGCATTAACAACAAGTTTGTTATGCTTCTTTGTATTATATGGACATGCTTTTGTCGTATGATATACACATTGAAAAATATCATAGCACATTTGTTTCAATGCATAGTTTGTTGCACTATATCCTACATATGCGCATTCTGTACATAATACTTAGTTTAGGAAATCCTACTCAACTAATTTTTAGGCCTTTTCTAGTATCCATTTTAGATCTTTTCCGAAATCTCGAACCTTTCTTCAAGTTGTAGGGTCATCTCTAGAGAAGTATCTAGTGTCGTGTCACCAACGCATCCAATAATTATAATATACGTGAATTGATTTATAAACCTCTTGATGAACCACTATGATGTTACACTTATGGGTAGGGCATCATCCACCGTAATCTGCCACAAATTGGTTTTAACTGGTGTGATGTAAACCTATACAATGTTTTGGTTTTTGCTTACTATTAAGATCTCGACAAGATTGAAAAAACTCATCTCGAGCCATAATGTAGGTGTTTTTTAAGGGCCATAACCTCCACAACAAACTAAGAAATCTAAGAGAACTAACTAGCAAAGCCACACTAGGAAGAGAGATGCCTTTTCACCCAACCAACCCCTCCAATATATAGCTCCAAGTCCAAGGGGGTACATCCCTCTCAAGGGGACATGTGTACCTTCCATCACATGAGTCCCTAAGGTGTCCACATGGTTTCCAAGCTTATAAAATCTCAAGAAATCACATGGCTTCTAAAACAAGACTCTCCAAGCTCTTACATACAAATCAAGTGGCTGGGAGAAGCTTCCAATCAGGCCATAGGTACTCAACCTTAGATAATTAGCCCTAAGGTTCAAGATGCATCTAAAAGTGGTAAATAAACTATAAATTCCAAGGGCTTCACACCTAGAAACCAATGGGTCTCACACCCAAAAACCCAAGGGTTCTACCCCTTAACTATGATACCACTGTTGTGGAAGGACCATGACCTCCACAACAAATGAGCTAAGAAGTTTAATAGAACTAACTAGCAAGGCCACACTCAGAAGAGAGGTGCTTTTTCACCAAGCCAACCCCTATAATATATAGCTCCAAGTCCAAGGGGTACATCCCTCTAAAGGGGACATGTGCACCTTCCATCACATGGTTCCCTAAGGTGTTCACATGGCTGGATTGAGGATCCAGTATAGTTTGAAAGGGTTTTTTTTCTCTAGATATGGACCCTACAACAATGGAGGATTTTGGCAATTCACCTTTACCTGGGGTCTCACTTGAGCAACAATTAGAGCTTATGCAACAAGAACTTCAAGCAACTCAACAAGCTCTACAAGAGCGCGATGCTATGCTCCAGCAAGTACAAAGTTATGATCCTAGATTAATCAAAGTGGTGAAAGCAATTATCACTACACAAGATGAAGGTGCAAGTTCCAAGATAGGTGCTAAGAACTTCCAATTCTCGAGATTCGATGGATGAAAAGATGGCCAGTTTGTGCTATCATGGCTCTCTCAATTCGACAATTTCTACTCTAATGAGTCATATTCAAAAAGTGAGAAAGTCAAGTTTTCTACCAATTATTTGGTAGGAAGATCTCAGCTATGGTGGAATGTTTTTAGGAATAGTACCAACCATCCTACCACATGGGATGCATTTCAGGCAAAAATTAAGGAGTCTTTCCTTCCTTCCCAGTTCCATCTACATGCACGTTGTGCATGGACAACTTTTGGATGGAGAGAAGGAGATAATGTATCCATTTATACTAAAGTTTTTGGCAATGTCTTTTATTACTTCGTTCACTTGAGCTGGTTCTTGAAGCAAGCTTGCAACAAAAATATGAAGATGGCTTGGAGATGGGAATCCAAGCAAGGCTCCATACTCTTCGACCTACAACCTTGTATGAAGCTATCTCTTTTGTGCATGATGCTGAAAAGGAGTTCCGATATATCACCAAAATACTTCGCTTACAACAAATTTGTCAACGTCAACCACCCGTCAAAGATAATTTCCCTTTTAAGAGTCCTTTTACTACGTTTGCTTCACCTACTTTCCAACGCCCTCCTCAATCCCATTTAGTACCATCCAACAAATCAACCCTTGGCCAGTCACACAAACCTACCACTCTTCAAAATACGACAATGAATGATCAACAAAATTGATCCCATATAACTTGATGGAATTGTGGAAAGATTGGTTATACCAAAGCTGCCTGTAGGATGAGACCTACTAATAGGCAACCCATTGAAGCTCAATTACACAACATGGAGGTTGTTCCTCTTGAGACTGAACCTAACTGGTCTGAAGAAGTATTAGAGCAAGAACTAAGTACCCTAGGTAAGGGAATTTCTAACCATTCTCTACTCTGCATGCATGGCACCATTAATGGCATAGTAGTAAATGTTTTACACGACAATGGTAGTTCGTATGATTTTATTTCTCATAAGCTAGTTAAAAATCTTAACCTCACTACTCATTGTTCTATGTATAAGGTTAAGGCTTTGTTTATAGGGAATGGTATAATGTTACAAATGAGGTGCATAATGTTCAAATTTGTATAGGCTAATATGTAGATGAACATTTATTTTTAATTGCTTCGTGCATGCGGTTTCGACATAATTATAACCCTTGCATTGATTATGATACACACATGATTACTTTCAAATTTCGAAATAAAGATGTTTTACTATCTGTGATGCATGATTTTCAACCCTTCCTGTTCATTAGTCATACGCAAGTCAAATGAGCTTTTAGGAAAGGTTATAACTAATGTATTGCCTTTGTGAATAATATAATTGATTATACACATACACTTCCAAGTGCACATAAGTAATTTATGGACTAGTATAAGTATTGTTTTATGGTTGATTTTCCTTCTGCACTACCACCTTGTAGGGGATCTCTTGACCATAGGATTGATTTAATTCTTGGTAGCTCTCCTCCTCATAGAGAACCTTATAGGCATGGACCTTTACACCAAAATGAAATAGCTAGACAAGTTAAAGATTTACTCAGAAAAGGACTAATACGGTCTAGCTCTTCTCCTTTTGGAGTCTCTATTCCTTTAGGTGAAAAGAAGAACAATACGTATAGAATGTGTATTGATTATAGATCACTTAATAAATTTACCATTAAGAATAGGTATCCTATCCCTAGGATAGATGACTTGCTAGATAAACTTGTGGAGCTTGTGTCTTCAGTATAATCAACCTCAAATATGGGTATCATCAGATAAGAATGACATCACATGACAGTTATAAAACTACTTTTAGAACTTAACAACGGCCATTTTGAATTCATGGTAATGCCTTTTGGACTTACCAATGCACCTGCCACCTTTGCATGTATGATGAATAATATTTTCCTTGAATACCAAGACTTCGTTCTTGTCTTCTTTGATGATATACTTATTTATAGTAGGAATGACAGTGAACATGAAACTCATGTAGCAACACTCTTTCATTTGTTACGTAAAAATAAACTTTATGCTAATTCTGAAAATGAGTTATTTCTTCCAAAAAGAGATAAGAGTATCTTGGACATATCATCTCTAGTCAAGGCATTCATGTACATCCCAAGAAGATTAAAGTAATTGAGGAAGGACCTAAACCTCAATCAGTGAATCATGTCCGTTTGTCTTTAGGATTAGCTACCTTTAATCGGAAGTTTGTAAAGGGATTTTCTTATATAGCCCTTCCCCTTACTTTATTATTGAAGAAGAATCTAAAATTTGTATGGGGAGTAGCCCAACAACAATCTTTTGATAAACTTAAGTATGCTCTTTCCCATGCGCCTATTCTGCAATTACCTAATTTTGCACAACCATTTCACGTACTTACAGATGCTACTGGTTCTGGTATAGGTGTTTTTACAGCAAAACGATCATCCTCTTGCATTTGAAAGTAGGAAACTCAAACCTTCTGCACACAATTATAGTACATATGATAAGGAACTTTTAGCTGTTATGCACGCATTGAAAATTTGGAAACATTACCTTATGGGTTTGGAAGTTCTAATTAAAACGGACCAAAAAGCTATTAAGCATCTATTACATCAACCATTGATTTTCGATAGACATATTAAAAGGGCTTCATTTCTACAAAACTTCCAACCTCTCATTCAATATCACCCGGGAAAAGCTAATGTTGTAGCTGATGCTTTAAGTCATCTCCCATCCCCACAAACAACTACTCTTTCAATTAATAATATCTCTGCTATTCAAATTCATTCATTTCATGATATGAATTCCACTTATGCATGTGACCTATATTTTTCACACACATGGATTGCTTTCCATAATTCCATATCACATCATGACGATAATTACACATTTCATAATGGATTCTTGTATTTCAAACATAAGTTATGCATTACACAAGTATTCAAAGAGTTTGTTATGAAAGAGATGCATAAACCACCATAAAAAATATCGGTCATAGAGCATACAAAGTACTATTTCTCCATGAAAAGATTTCTTCTTTTGCCTAACATGGAAAAAGATGTTGCACAATATGTTTCTAACTTCATTGTTTGTCAGCGTGTAAAACGACATCATGGTAAACCATTCGGATTATTAATGCCTCTTCCTATACCTCATGGACCATGGGAATAGCTTTCTATGGATTTCATTATTGTTCTTCCTACAACTGGATCTCACAATGATATATTTTGGACAATTGTTGATAGGTTTAGTAAACATGCATACTTCATTCCTTCTAAAAAGACTTTAACTGCACCTCAAGCTGCTAAGTTATTTATTAAATGTATTTTTCCACATCATGGTTTTCCCAAAGTTATTCTTTCAGATCGA
This sequence comes from Ceratopteris richardii, assembly GCA_020310875.1. NCBI lineage: Eukaryota > Viridiplantae > Streptophyta > Polypodiopsida > Polypodiales > Pteridaceae > Ceratopteris > Ceratopteris richardii. The sequence continues at coordinate 113,668,466 of CM035422.1, read as the reverse complement.
GATGTTCGTTTTTGTAACCCTTTTTGGGTGGCATTATTTCAACATCTAGGATCAAAAATATACTTTAGTTCTTTATTTCATCCTGAAATTAATGGTCAAAGTTAGGATACAAATAGTACTATTTTGGATTTATTATGTTGTTACTCTTTAGATAATCCAAGTAATTTGGATGAAAAACTCCCTTTACTTTAGTTTGCATATAATAACACCCCACACATATGGTCGTGCACCATATGAAATTGTTTATGGAAGAAATCTTCCCACTCTCATGAGTCTCACTCAAACTGACATTCCTATGGCTGATTCTTTTGCATGAGATCACATTTCTACACTTGCTGAAGTGCATGAGCATATTAGGAAGATTCAAGAACGTTGCATGCATAGTATTAATAAGAAGTGCATAGCCAAACAATTTAATGAAAATGATTTAGTTTGGATACGAATCATTAAAGGGCGTTTAAAAAATATTTCTCAACATCCTAAGGTAAAACTTGCCCCATGGTATTATGGACCTTTTCACATTATTGAGAAAATAAATGAAACTTCTTTTGGATTAGATATACCTTCTCATTGGGGCTGAAATCTTTTCAAGGTACATTACCACTCACACCTATTTTAGATGATCCTCGTTTACTTGAAGAGGATGCAAAAATATTGATTCCCGAGAATCTAATAGATTATGACATTACCACGACGTGAACTAGTAACCAATATCATAGGTATTTAGTCAAATATAAAAATCACTCACTTGAGGAATCACAATGGATATATAAGAGTTGAGCAAAAGACTGTGGAATATTGTGCAAGGTGCTGAAAATTGTCCTATTACACCTGCAAATACAGGTATTGAAGCTGATGCAAATGTTATTTGTGTTGCGATTTTTGTTGCACCTACTGTAGAGCAAATTTGTTGGGATGGCAGAGATGCTCAGACACATGCATTGATAGCCTTGTGTGTCATACATGTCTCGTGTTGCTTACCTCTCAAAAGAGTTGGAGAGTGAGCATAGAATGAAGGTGATTCTATGGATAGCTTTTATGACAAAGATCAAGGACTTGAACACTTGATTTCTAGTAATATAGTTACATTAGATAGCTCATTTTTGTAGACTGTTTTGAATGCACTACAACATATGAGGGGCATACTGACGCTGCATATATCGACGGTCACAGTCGGCGTCGGTATGGGCCTCGGAAAATATCACTTAGAGATACCGACGGTCAAGTGACCGTCGGTATGACCGTTTTAAACGGATCCTCGGTGTGGCCCGCAATCGTCGGTATAGGCGTCGGTATGAGCGTCGGTATAGGCGTCGGTATGAGCGTCAGTATAAGCGTCGGTAATTTATTGAGAACTACCAACGTTTATACCAACACCTATACCGGCGGCGAGTTTTAAACATACTACGAACCCGAGAGCAAAACTTCACATTTTTGCGCGTGTTTGAGTATTGTTGGTCTACTGTCGAACTTGCGCGCGCGAACCTACATTGTCTTGTGCACACACACACACACGGATCTCTCTCTCTCTACACACACACTCTCTCTCGGCTTAGCTCTCACATCTTTGTAAGTGTTGCGCGTACTGTTAGCATTTGTGTTTCTCTATGCTTTAGGGTTTCTAATTTCTCTTTTTGTTGATTTTGCAGAAGTTCTTTAGCTTCGATTGTTTGGAATTGGACGAGAGACGACCTACATTACGCTTTGACGACAACAATTCAAAGAGGAACATACTTGTAAGTGATTCTTCCCTATTGATAGAGAGAGAAGAAGAAAGAGAGAGAGAGAGAGAGAGAGAGAGAGAGAGAGAGAAAGAAAGAGAGAGAGAGAAGAGAAAGGAAGATACACATTAATTTACACATGCATACATACACACATACATGTACACACATACATGTACACACATACATGCTTACATACACACACCTATACACACATCCATGCTTACATACACACACACACATATACACATATGCATGCATACACACACACATAAATTTACACACATGCATACATACACACACATGCATACACATACATACACACACATATATACACATATGCATACATACACATACACACACACATATACACACATACATACACACACGCATATATACACACATATACACACATGCATGCATACATACACACACATATACCGACATGCATGCATACACACATATATACACACATGCATACATACACAGATATACACACATGCATGTATACATACACACACATGTATACACATGCATACACATACACACACATACACATACATGCATGCATACACACACACGTACACACACATGCACACACATGCATGCCTATATACACACACATACACATACACACACATGTATACATACACACACACACATGTACACATGCATACATACACACACATGCATAAATACACACATACAATCCTATTTTTATTTTGAAGTTTTTTTTTACATCAAATATATAAAAATAGGATTAGGGTTTTAGGGTTAAATCTTTAAGATTAGGGTTTTAGGATTTTAACACCTACATAACATATATGCACACATACACATGCACATGTAATACATATATACATGTATATACACATGTATACAGAAATATACATATTTTAGGTCTAGATATTTAAGATTAGGGTTTTAGGGTTTAGTATTTCAGATTTAAGTCTAAGTCTTTCTGATTAGGGTTTTAGGATTTTAATACGTAGATAACATATATACAGAAACACACATATACATATAATACATACATACATGTAGATACACATGCATACAAAAATATACATGTTTTAGATTTAAATCTTTAAGATTAGGGTTTTAGGGTTACAACACCTACATAAGATATATGCACACATACACATGCACATGTAATACATATATACATGTATATACACATGTATACAGAAATATACATATTTTAGGTCTACATATTTAAGATTAGGGTTTTAGGGTTTAGTATTTCATATTTAAGTCTAAGTCTTTCTGATTAGGGTTTTAGGATTTTAATACGTAGATAACATATATACACAAACACACATATACATATAATACATACATACATGTAGATACACATGCATACAGAAATATACATATTTTAGATTTAAATCTTTAAGATTAGGGTTTTAGGCTTATAACACCTACATAGGATATATGCACACATACACATGCACATGTAATACATATATACATGTATATACACATGTATACAGAAATATACATATTTTAGGTCTACATATTTAAGATTAGGGTTTTAATTAAATATATATAATTAAATATATAAAAATAGGATTACGTAAGGAAAAAAAATCTGAATATATAAATAAATATATATATATATAACATAAGATAATTATATACATAAATAAATATAAAAAGAACTAGTGTTTTAAATAATTTAATTAAATATTTATAATTAAATATATAAAATTAAATATATAAAAATAGGATTACGTAAGGAAAAAAAATCTGAATATATAACTAAATATATATATAAAATAAGATAATTATATACATAAATAAATATAAAAAGAACTAGTGTTTTAAATAATTTAATTAAATATATATAATTAAATATATAAAATTAAATATATAAAATTTCGATTACGTAAGGAAAAAAATCTAAATATATAAATAAATATATATATAAAATAAGATAATTATATACGTAAATAAATAGTGTTTTAAATTATTTAATTAAATATATATAATTAAATATAATTAAGTAAAGAAAAAATCTAAATATATAAATAAATATATATGTAAGGTAGGATAATTATATAGATAATAAAATATGATAAGAACTAGTATTTTAAATAAATAAATGAAATATGTATAATTAAATATATAAAAATAGGTTTAAATTTAATCATTTTAAATAGAGTGAATATATATACAATACACAAACACAGATACTTATATACCTATCTATATTCACATATATATACATATACACATATATATACACATGCATACATATATATACATGTTTTAGTTCTAGGTAATTGGGATTAGGGTTTTAGAGTTTTAACACGTACATAACATATGTACACACATACACATACACATATAATACATATATACATGTATATACACATGTGTATAGAAATATACATAATTTAGGTCTAGATCTTTAAAATTAGGGTTTTAGGATTTAGGCATGCATATAACTTAATTAAGAGGAAAAATATTTGAATAAATAAATAAATATATATATAAAATAGGATCAATGAAGAAAAAATCCGAATATATAGATAAAATAGGATAGCTATATAGATTAGGGTTTTAAAACTAGGGTTTTAAGTTTTTTTAGGTATTTAAGTATTTAGGTCTTTAAGAGTTAGATTTTTAGGTTTAATAAAAAAACAAATGTTCTAAAATGTTCTAAAATGTCTATATTGTAGCAGATGGCTTTTTTGGCTCCTGAAGAGAGAATGGCATGTCCTTGCACACAGTGCAAGTATCAAATTTATCGGAAATGACGGATTTGTACTGCACATGTTAGAGAGTCTGGATCCTTTCATAGGAGTCAACTGGAAAACCTACGCTATCATTTGCACGGTCCCCCAGGTGAGCAGATGGACCCAAACGACATTGCACCGGTAACCTCTCATGGACAAAAGAGAGCAAAAAAGGACTTAGACGTAGAAGCAAGCACTAATAATATTAAACAGAATGAACATATGGAAAAGATGCTTGAAGCATTTTATGAGATGGACGAAGATCATGATAGTGAAGAAGGTGTCAAGAGTTTCATGGACACAACAGAAATTCCACGATCAGAAGTTGATGAAGAATATGAAAACATGCGAAGATAAGCTCGTTTACCACTTTACAATGGAGCAAAGATATCTATACTACGTGCTTCACTCGCGATGCTCAATCTACAATCCATTTATGGATGGTCAGATAGTAGTGTCACTGAATTGTTCAGGTAAGTGGAGAACAAATTCGCTTTCATTGTTGTATCAAATAACTTCATTTACTAATATCATTTTAATTGCTTATTGTAGGCTTCTTAAAGATCAAATTTTGCTAGAGGGCAATGACATGCCTCCAACATGTGGAGATGCAAAAAAACTTTTACAGTCCATTGGAATGGATTATACTAAAATTCATGCTTGTGCGAATGATTGCATTCTCTTTCGGAATGAGTATGAGCATCTCCACGTATGTCCAAAGTGTGGAGCAAATAGATTTAGAGAAGACTTTATAGGCGAAGCAATCTCCGCAAAGGTTCTTAGCCACTTTCCTATCATTCCAGGAATTAAGAACATGTTTAGATGCAAATCTATAGCTGAGTTAATGTCATGGCATACAAAGAGCAGGTCTACAGATAATGTAATGCGAGTGCCAACTTACTATGATGCTTGGAAGCACATAGATAGTAAGTGGCCAGAGTTTGCTAGTGAGCCTCGGTCCATACGTCTAGGCCTAGCTATGGATGGAGTGAATCCATTTGGATTACGCAGTTCTTCATGGAGCACATGGCCTGTATGTTTGGTCAATTATAATATTCCACCATGGTTGGCCACAAAGAAAGGTCATGTATTATTAGCTCTTATTGTACCAGGTAAGTATAAGGTAAAAAACATGGATGTATATCTTGCACCACTTGTGGAAGAACTGCGCATTTTATGGGATGGGATCACTGTGCGTGACATGTCTCAACCTATAAGAAGACGAGACGTGCGAGTGCAAGGCATACTTATGTGGACAATGCATGATTGGCCTGGTTATGGTGAATGTTCAAGTTTATCGATTTCGGGTTACCATGCTTGTCCTTTATGCGGACCACAACTCGAAGCACGCTATTCCAAAGCACTGCGTAAAACTGTCTATGAAGGACATCGTAGATATTTGTCTGATGGGCATGTTTTACGTGAAGGACAAATTGATCGACAAGCACAACACCAAATGAAAGCTAGCGATTGGAAACAACTGTGGGATTCAAAAAATCCACTTGCTGACATGAAACGGTTGTCCATTTTTCATGAACTCCCTTATTGGAGTGAATTGGTGATCAATCATTTGGTAGACCCGATGCATATTTTCAAGAATGTGGGAGAGATGCTTTGGAAAACTTTGATCCGAAAGAAAGAAAGCAAAGCACAAAGGGACGACTTAGAAGAGCGAGGTCGTATGTGAGAGTTGTGGGTAATTACTAAGCCCAACGGAACAGTATCGTTACCAAGAGCTCCTTGGGTGCTTCGCAGGATGGAAGAGCAACAAGTGAAGAAAACAATTTCAGAGTTTCGTACACCTACTGGATGCATGAGATGTCTAAAGACTGCTTTCACACGAAACGACGATCTTGCAGGACTTAAGTCTCATGATTGGCACAAGTTTTTACAGTTTGTGCTCCCTGTAGCCCTAAAAGATTATCTTTTAGAGGATGTACGAAAAAGCATTTATAGAATTAGTTCTTTAGTACGGTGGATATCTTCTAAAGAGATAAATAGAGATAGCATAGAGAGTGCGAAACTCAATGCTATCGACTCCACAAGATTATGGACAGATGAAAGGGATACATTTATACTTCTCGAGCACTGTGAGCAATTTGTTTTTATACGAGATTCAAAAGACCCAGAGTGGCTATTTGTTTTACAAGTCGCTCCACGTAGTAGACAAATTTTTGAAAACATAGATGTAGAAGAAAGTCCATCTCTAGTGGACTCAGAGATTCATTCGATAGTTGAGGAGGAAGAGATCATTGTTCGAGAAGAAGAGGTCATTGAAGAAGAGGTCATTGTTCGAGAAGACAAAGCAATAGACGATGATCAGGAGGAAACCAGCATAGCAAGCGATTTAGAAGCCATCAATATAGACATAGATATTCTTGGTGCATCGGATCTTCAAGAGGATGCTAGAATAGAGGAATTTTGAATAAAACACTTGTACGTACTAATTTTTGGTTTTTTTTTTGTTTATTCCCTATATTATTTTTCTTGTTGCATGCTAATTATTTGAGTTCTTTTATTACAGAGCACGATGGGAGACAATCCTCCAGTCACTCCACATTCCATGACAGAGGAGCAGTTTTTGGAGTTCATCTCTCAGGTTCCTCCTGCGTATATGGCCGCTGCATCACAGTATTGGATCGCTCGTGGTAGCACTCCTCCCGGCCTCACTCTTGGCGGCCTTACTCCTGGCGGCCTCACTCTCGCTGGCCTCACTCCTGTCGGTGTCACTCCTGCCGGTGTCACTCGTGCCGGTGTCACTCCTGAGGGTGGTGCTACTCCCGTAGGAGGTATGTCTCCTAGCTTTGTGACTCCACCACGACCATCTTTGCAGCCATCTCCTACTGGGTCTACTAGTAGACATGTGCGTTCGACACCTCAGCGCGATACAGGGTCTGGCCCATCTCATAGATTGAGGTCACGCTCTGGAGGAGGAGGTTCTAGGAGTGGATCTATAGGTAGGTCTGGAGGCGGAGGAGGTGGTTGTTGTGGAGGCAGTGCGACGGACGTTGTGTCGCCCACTTCTACTCCTAGGACGAGTACCTCAGATGTAGGTACGCCACGCAGTACACCACGCAGTACACCACGTACACCTTGGGGTGCTCATGACCATGATGACTCCAAGGTGTATAGTATCTGAGATGGAGCTCCGGTGATGGATGCGGCTAGCAAAGCAATGTGTGCACGCATACGAGAGCTTTGCTCCATCCAGTTTGGACACTCCATCATGCTGAAATGGAGTGAACAAGATAAAGATTGGAAGAATTATATCACACAGATGATTTACCAGGAGTTCTAACCAGCCAATGGATAGTCGATTGTCAGTTCAGAGTGGATTCTGCACACTGCACGTGAGGTTATGTCGCATCCACGATCTGAGGCTCGTGATGCATTCAGAGAAGGCTTACCAAAGCCTGTGTGGTTAGATGCTGAGGAGTGGGACATGATTCGTGATGAGCAGAAGCAGACTCCTGGTCGATATCGCTAGCAGCGAAATGCCGCAGCTACACGTCTAGACACGATTGGACTGTCACATTTGGGCAGCGGCGGATATGACATGATGCGTCATGAGTTTGTAAGTACCATTTCATTTATTGAATTTATTTGTGTTAAATTTCTCATATATATTTCTCTAATCTTTATATATTTGTTTCAGGAGCTGGCAATGGGTCGTCCTCCAACACGAACGGAGGAGTCTTATGGATATAGTCATGGGTTGACTGCACTATTGCAGGACTTGGAGGGATGCGGTGTGGTAGTTTCATGGGAGCATTTGCGATGAGGTAATTAATTTATAAACTTAGTTTTTACTTGTTTGTAATTTTCATGTGAATTTATCTCATTCCATTAATGTTCTTTGTTGCAGGACTGTTGATATGGAACGTTCTTTGCATGTGTATGGCAGTGGAAGACCAATATTTTGTATTTGATTTCCATATGGAAATACATTGCTTTGCCACATTTTGTAAAAGTGTCATATATGACAGTGGTTTGCCACACTCTTGTACATGCTTCATTATTGAAATATATAACTTCTTTTGTACATGGTTCACTGTTCATTCTGATTATCTCTTTTGTGTACAATAATACTCTATTTCATGAAATCATATTTCGGTTGTCATTAGAGTACACATCACATGTACTCAGTTTTTTTTGGGCAGAGTGTATTGTCTTTTGTTCAGCAACATCATGGTAATGTTGCTGTAGCAAAAGAAAAAACACTCCGCCCAAAAAAAATTTTGCAGGTATGGTTGTCGATATACGCGACGGTACTCCCAGTAGTGTCATCAGAATAACCGTCGGTACACCCAGGAGGTGATGCAGTAGAACTCGATTACCGATGCATATACCGACGTTTATACCGATGCATATATGAACGCATATACCGACGCCTATACCGATGCATATACCAATGCCTATACCGACTCTTTGGTACCGATGCCCAAACCGACCTTTACACCGGCGTCGCGGCAAATAAAGCCGTGTTCATTTTCCTTTACCGGTATACCATCGATCTGTTGTAGTGATGATCTTCCTAATTCATATAAGGTTTTTGCTTCTACTCTTAGTTTCATGATGAAAGACAATCCAGATGCCTTGACATTTGATGAGTTAGTCTTTGTTTTGTTGCACAACGATCAGTCTAGGGAAAATAGGTCCATTATGCATGTTGCAGATCAACATTTCTTGGCTAGTCAGAAGGGCAAAAGAAATGGAGCTCATCTACTAGTAAGCAAAAATCTGCAAATGCTCCATGTTTGAAGAAGGAAGCCAAAGATGAGAAGAAATGAGAAAAGAAAAAAATGATACTGTAAGTATCGGAAAGGAAACCATCATGTCATAAATAACTCTCCAAAACTGGCTGCAAAAGAGGCAAAGAAAAAAGAGTCTGGAATGGTTGTTGCTGAGGCCTCTACATAAAAAATAGATTCTGTTAATCTTGTGCAAAATGAAGAATGGGTGTTTACTAATGTTTGCAATTTTAACCCATGTTCTCATGAGAAGTGTATGTTTGTATTAGACTATGAAGTTTGGTACTTTGATAGTGGGACAAACAAACATATTACCTTGCAGTGCAGTTTCTTCACTTCACTTGAGCCTAGCCCTATAGGGAATATTGTCACATGCGCCAACAACTCCTCTTATCCTATTATGAAAGTTGGTAAGATCATTCTGACTACTGCTAATGGTATTTCTTTTACATTGTTATATGCTTTTTTTTGTGCAAAGGATCAAGAAAAAATTGATATCAGTTTCTACATTAGCCAATATTGGCTTGGTTGTGAAATTTTTTGATGACAGATGCACATTTCATGCTTTGTCAAATGGTGATATGATTATTGCGTCTAGCATTTTATATCGTGGTTTGTATAAGCTCATAAACTATGAAAAATATGTGAATGATTCAGCATATGCAATACATGATTCTCAGGCTATGATAGATGCAAAGCTTTGGCATGCACGCTTTGGTTATCTAAATTTTGCTAGTTTGTTACACCTGAAGAAATTTGAAATGGTGTTCTCTTTGCCAAAACTTAAGGCACCTGGAAAACATGTCTGTGAAGGCTTTATTTATGGTAAAATGGAGCATTCCTCCTTCTCAAAGGATTGTTTAGTTTGGGCTACTCAGAAATTGCAGCTTGTTCTAAGTGATGTATGTGGTCTTATGTAGACACCTTCTTTGGGAATATCTTTACTTCGTGACTTTCATTGATGATTTTTCCAGGCATGCATGTGTATATCCACTCAAAAAAAAGTTTGAAGTGTTTAGGTGCTTCAAACAGTTTTTGATTTTGGATTAAAATATGTTAGCATGTAAAAAAGGAACTCCCCATTCCGATTGAGGGGGGAATATACGTCTTCTAACTTTGATGCATTTCTAGCTGAACATGCGAAAAAACATCAGTGTACAAAGCCGTATACACCTCAATAGAATGGATTTGCTAAACACAAGAATAGGTCACTCATGGAGATGGCAAGGTGTATGGTCAAGAGCTAGGATTTACCACATACTTTTTGGCTTGAGGTTGATATGTGTGCAAGATATGTACTTAATAGGTGTGTCCCACTAAAGCATTGCAATCTATCACTCCATATGAGGTTGGCATGGTCGCAAGCCATCTGTTGCTCATCTGTATGTTTTTGGTTGTTTCGCATATGTATTAGTGTTAGAACAAAAAATGTAGAAAATTGGATGATAAAGTGGTGAAATGTATTTTTGTTGGGTATAGTTCTGAAAGCTAAGGCTATTGTCTGTATCATCAAAAGCCTAAATGCTTTTTAGTTAGCAATGATGTTTTTTTTTGTGGAAGATTTTATTCAGCCATTACTTTCACGTACTAAGGAGACATTAGTTAGCTCCAAAGACATGTATGACACTTTGCTGCCTCTTTTTACAGGTGGATAGTCTTGTGCTTGTCCTAATGAGACAACTTCTTAGCCTTTATAGGTTTCATATGATGTTGCAGATCATTCTATTTTTTATGCAGATTTACATGATGCACTTATTGATGAGAGAGCGAATCTTGAGGAGGCAAAAGCTATGCCAAAATGGCTGTTGTAGGCTTTACGTGATAGAAAATTAGATGCACCTCTATCATATTGTACTTGTCGAGGCTTTGATAGTGGTTTTTTTGCATTTGATTGCTATGCTATAGTTGTGTCTAGTCTTTGTGATGAGAATGAGTATTTTTTGTTTGATGATGCACAAAATTCTGAAATTTGGATGGCTTCTATGCAATCAGAATATGATGCTATCATGAAAAATGGTACCTCATCTTTATGTGACTTGCCTCTTGGCAAGAAGGCCATTCGCACTAAGTGGGTATACAAGCTCAAGCATAAGTCTGATGGAGCAGTTGATAGGTATAAGCCTAGGCTTGTTGCAAAGGGTTATGCTTCAGAAAGAGGCATTGATTTGGATGAGACCCTTGCATCTACATGCCGAATGACTACTTTTCATAGCATCTTTCCACTTGCTGCTCATCACACTTGGAATGTTGGACATTAAAATTGCATTATTGAATGGCGATTTGCATGAAGAAGTGTATGTTTTTCAACCCTATGGATTTGTGCACAAAGGGTACAAAGACCAAGTGTGCAAGTTAAAGAAGGCATTATATGGTTGAAAGCAAGCACCACATGCTTGATATGAAAAGATACATTCCTATCTAATTGCACATGGGTTTGAGAATAGTCTAACTAAAAGCACCTTGTATGTTAAGCATACTAATGATGTGTTTTCTATCATTCTTGTCTATGTTAATGACATGTTGCTCACTAGTCCTCATGACAGGCATATTGCTAATCTTAAGGCTGATTTGCATGCCTCATTTGAGATGTCAGATTCTGGGCATTTCCATCATTATTTGGGCATTCAACTTATGCAAGTTAATGGTGGAATGCCTTTGTGTCAAATGAAATATATTGACATATTATTGTAGTGCTTTGTCCTTGAAGACTGTAAACCTGTTGCCACTCCTATGTACACAAGTTTATGATTGAGTCTTCATGATGCTAGAGATGCATTTGATGTCGTTCTCTATCAGCACGTTGTTGGATGCTTGATTTACTTATGCATTACTCGACTAGATATTCAATTTGTTGTCTCACAGATGAGTAGGTTTATGCATTCGCATGGTGTCAAGCATTGGCAAGTGGTTAAGCACATAATTCACTACTTGAGTGGTACCCAACTACTTGGATTGTTTTATCCCAAGGGGAGATCACTACCATCAGATTTACATGCCTTTTTCGACTTTGATTGGGCTGGTTTCTATGAAACTCGTGTGGCCACTATTGGCTTTTGTTTCATGCTTGTTAGCTCATGTATATCTTGGTTGAGCAAGAAGTAGCCTATTATGGCCACTTGCAATTGTGAGGCTGCAAATATGACAACTTTCACAATGATTGTTGAGTGTCTGTGGCTCAGATGCCTTATTGCTGATTTGGGTGTGGATCAGTCTTCTGCCACCACCATCTTCATTGATAGTTAGAGTGCATTGGCACATTTTCACGAAGGCTCTCCCTAGGGAGAACTTTGAAGGTTTTCGCAAAGCTTTGGGCTTAATTTATTTTGTGGATTGATTCCACATGGCTTGGCACTTCCTTATACATGAATGCCAGCTGCTTGTTCACCACATCACTCCGGAGGTTGGATTGTTATATTTAGGTAGTGATGTGTGTGAACACAGTAGGACCACTAGGGCAATTTTTCCCCTCTTTAAGAGGTTTTCCCCCCTCTTCTAAATATGCCTATTTCCCTAACATGTCACTTATCTTGGTACATCCTAATGGTAATACAGTCAGATTGTTAGTGGAGCAAGCTTCTTCTTCTGCCTTGTGTTGCTTGCGTGCTTCCATTGACCTCAAACTAGACAAAATCATACAATAATATGTAGGTGATACAAGAAGTCCCACACCCTAGGATCAATAGGGATGGATAAACTTACTAGAGATGTTACAAGAGATCTCACAACTCAAGATCATAGGTATGAAGCAAGAAATCTAGATTACAATAACTCCCTTTAGAGAGATGAACTAAATACAAAGAGTAACTAAAAAGAGTCTCTAGAGAAAAGGAAAAGACTAGAACTCAAACTCGGACTTGGAAAAGACTTACTTGGAGATCGTGACTTCTTAAGCTCCTAAGACTAGCATTGGCAAGATATGGCTAACCCCTCCTTATATAGGTTTTCCACGGTTGGTCATCAATTGCAATGGCAAATTGATGATGTCATCGATGATATCATCAACAAAAAACAAGACCTTGATGTGTGAGAATCATGCAAGCCGGGATAATTAATCTTGGGGTTTTGGTATTTTCCATATGTATAGATGGTTATGGATACAATGGCTAGGTCCACTGTGCATTTATAATTAGTGGATTCAATATATTAAATTGTGATGGGTAAGGAGACGTGTAGTGTATTATCAAAGAGAATACATGATATGTATGTGTGTCCATTGACTTATGTTAGATTTAAATCACATCAATGGTTTTGGTGCTCGCACTATGGCCAAGAGTGCCATACTTGACAATAATATTTTAGGTGGATGTGAAAGCAATGATAGAGTCATGCACGTGATGCAGTTCAAGTAGTGGTTTTATAACATTCTTTGGTGATTGACTATGCTTCTTATGGTGATCTCACTTTCTCCTATGATCCATCTCAAGATACCTCTTGTTCATTAAATAACACACATATGGCTTGTTTGATTGATGCATTATGCACTTTCTATGTTAGTCTAGTTCATGAGTGGTTTTGTCAATTATCATGTGAGAGTCGAGGATGTGTGCACATGCCTAATGATATGGCATATGACATTGAGGAATCAAGATATATTAATTATTCTACTTAAGGGAGTACCATTTATAATTAGGCATATATATTATGTGCCTTTTTTCCCTGTAAGGTTGATTGTAGCTAGCCAGTTATAGGACAAAAAATTTTAGGTATTCCTTAGTGAACAACATTCTCAATTTAAGTTGGGACAATTTATGATTGCGAGAGATGTCAAAAATGAGCATGTCGATCTTCTACAAATACTTCATGCAAGATATAGATTATCTTAGTAGGATCTCATCCTTACATCTAATGTGAGACTCCTAATGTGGAGCATGTTTTGTTTGATCATATTACTTATGAAGATCATGATTTGGCTGATACTGTGGATGTTCATGTGGAGTATACTTTGGAAGATGATTTGGATGCTTTAGTGCATGATATCAATGCTCACTTAGACCATTGTGATGGCACTCAATAAGATCTTAGAAATTAGATGGGTCTTCATGTTGATGTTGTGTAGTTAGCTCATTTGGAGCATGATGATAATGTATCATGACCTCTATGTTCATATACATATATCTCTTATATATCATTTCCTCATAAAATCATTATGTGGATTGGATGCTCCCACGTAAATGTTTGTGTCTCTCTCCCCTGTCCTCTCTTTGTTTCTCGACCTAATCCTTGGTGATAGAAGCAAATTGAACTAAAAATAGAAGCTATTGGTATTTCCATTGGGAAGAGAAATTGTGACATGAAGTCCTAACGTGGCTATCAAATACATATTTCCATTCATATACATGTTGGTATGAGAGTCAAACATAACCTACTTTTGGAAATTTTTAGTTTCTTATTGTCTATAGGTATTATATACTAATGACTTTATTGATTCTTCTTGCTTACCATAATATTTTAGTGCATATGTAATTTTCCCATTATCATAGTGATTTTTATATCAAGCAAAAAATAATAAATCGTGACTAGTATACCAAACATTTCACTGATCACTATGATGATGTGATAGTATATGTAAAAGAAAACCTGCATACTATGTGTGGCATTTCCCAAAATCAAGTTGGAGAGCCTTTGCATAATAGTAGAAACTTTAATTCAACTTTTTGAATTATTTGTACCATTTTTATGTATTCTCTTATATTTCCTTCTCTCTGTCTTTCTCTCACTCTTGCTGTCTCTAAAATTATATCACTATGTTTCTTGTAATATTAAGTGGATTTAGTGTGTTTTGAAGCACATCAAGGATTACATAGCTTTTGATTTATGCACTTAGCTCATAAAGTTCACATATACACAATTAAACTAAATTACCTCAAGTAAGCGAAACTTTTTTTTTCCGTATTTATTTTCTCAATTTTATTGTGAAAAAGTTCATGATCATTGTATTTTTGTAACTAATTACAATAAAGTTTATAAACAACAAGTACACATTCATATGCAGACATAAACACAAAAAACATGCATATGCACATAATCATTTACTCTCATATATGCATAGATACATCTAAACATACATACACACACATACAAGCATGTATACCTAGACGTGCATACACACACATACATACACATGCACTCACACATTTATACACACAAATACGTATGTACATACACACATACACATATAAACATGTATATAGATACATACATACACACGTAAACACACACATGTATACACACGTACATATACACATAAAGAAAAACGTTTATGAACATCTACACAGATACATACGCAAATAAAAACACACATAAACACAAATAGACATACAGGTATTACCATATACAAATACTAGCATATACACATACACACACATATATAAACATAAACACACATACATACTTCCATGAATCTCAAAGCAAGGAAGGAAGTTGATCATACATCCAAGCATGCGTACATTAGATTGAGCTATCAATGGAAATCATGGGAGGCCCGATATTGGTGTTTCAAAAATAAAAATGAAAATGGACTCCTAACCAAAAAGTTCTTGAATTAAAAAATGTTATGGATGGTAAGGCCAAGTTAAGGATGGCCATCAATTCATTAGATGCTCTAGTTTTTTTGTATTTGGACAATGTGTTACAAACATGCCGCATATATGAGTTGTTTCTTGCCACTTCATGCTTGTGGCATCGTGCTACAATTTTCTTAACCACATTGGATGAAATTTTCTACTAGAAGATGAGAGAGAAGCTAATGTTAAGCCTCTCATGGTGCTCACTTGGAAAAGTGTTGTAGAGGTCGCCATGGACATGGATGCACAGGTAGTGCACAAGGGGTATGCTCATAATTTTCTTGTCCATAAAAATTAACTACCATTTTCAAAGGTCCTTTTTGAAAGGATTTTAAAGGTTTTTAAAGTTTTTTGGAAGGTTCAAGTGAAGAGTCTCCCTTATGTGTCCATTTTTTTATAAACTAAGGTCAAAAGTGGAAAAGATAGACAATGAAGAAGATACGTAAAAGCTAATTCATGGCCCCCATCAATTTTTTTTGTTTTTTAATAGAGTCACTACAAGACAAAATATGGAATCACTCATCTCTATGTGAGAAGGTTCTTGGGACAACAAGGAAAGAATCAAGATATACAAGCAGTTTGGAGGTGAAGTGTATGTAAGAGGAATGGCCATAATAAAGGAGTATTCTAGGAGATAGAATAAGCAAGCAAGAGGATATAGTAGAAAAGAAAGAGAGACCAAGATACACATTTAGAAAGTGCACAAAGAGAGAAAAAGTGTATATATAGAGAGAGAAAGTGTGTAGAGAGAGTGTGTAGAGAGCTAGATCACCAAGGCTTGTGAAGGGAATAATCTATGTTCTTTTGTGTGTGAAAATAAATTTTGTCAAGCTAGAGAGCAACAAAAGTGTGAAATTGTATCATTAAGTAGGTGTTGTTGGTCAATAGTAGAAGTGACCAAGACTTCAATATGATTAGAGGCTTGACTTCAAGGGGTGCATGAGAGAAAGCTACTAGACAAGGTGAAGGAATGGCAATGAAGTTGATCACACAAGTATTGTGGTATTTGTTATACTTGTGTGTACTTCTTTGATCTAAAAAGGTTATGCAGAGATAGTATTTTGTCTCATTCTAGAAAAAGTATTGTAATATTTCATGCTAGTCAAGGCAAAGTGGCTTCTTGTGCAGCTTGTCTTTTTTCTTCTTCTCCACTTTTCTCCTACAAGTACTTAACCCCTTTCAACTAAATAATCTTCCAATAGAATTTGTCACACATAGTGGGACAAAGCTGCTTGAGTATGGGAGGATTACAACTCTCAACTAAATAAGTATAGAGGTTTCGATAGTCATGCAATTAAAGGGGTATCTTTTCACATTCCTTGAAATTTGACTAAAGCTCTCTGAATAGCATGTGCAGCTCATGACTACAACCCATTCACATTAGGAGTTTCTTTCAAAGCCACAAGAAGGATATTCACTCATGGATCTGCCAGACCTCTTTCATCTACATCATGGGCAGAAAAGATGGAAGCCCAAGAAGACCTAGAAACGTTTCACTGCAGACTTGAACATCGAATTTCCTTCGTTTAATGGATTTACACATTAACATCCCAATGTGCATGTTGGGATTTTTTAGCCCTATATAAAAGATGGGGGTTAATGGAGTTCTTTTCTAGTCCATTTTCAAGCAACATTGGAATGCCTAGCAGACAAATGATTAAGTCAATTTTTTGAAAAACATTTTGCTACTTGGGAATTAATGAAGGGCTCCATTTAAATCACATTTTGCAGCATGGAAATACAACAAAAAACTTCATTGAATAATTAGACAACTTATCAATGAGTATTTGGGAGACATTTCATGAATTTATTACTAGAGCCATAGCACTTATGGCTAAACTAGCAAATTTTCCCCATGTTTTTTATGTCAATAAGTGGTTTGCTAAACCATATCTTGTCTCCACAAAGTGTAATATCAAGGAATTCGTGCTGTCTTTGACAAGAATTGATGAGCCCATCTCTAGAGCAACAAGATTCAAGGAAATTTGAGACTAAAATGGAGCCCGTTCTTCTAGCCTACTATAGCTCGTGGAACATGAGCACCTAGCAGCACAAATTGAGGAGAAACACAATTCAGGAAGGAGCTCAATAATTTAAGAAGAAACAAGCACCAAAAAGAAGAAAAAAGTTCAATGACACAACAAAGACATGGAATTGAAGCCTTGAACTATCAAAGGAAGAGTTGCCTAGATAGAAGAATTTTGACAACATTGATGCAAGCTACAAGAACTTCGTAGATGACGTGGAGTCAAATGCGGGCAAGGGTGCACCATGTGTAGCAAACAAGACCATGTGGTAAGTGAATAATAGGACCATGTGTAGCAAACAAGACCATCTAGAAGAAATGGAATCTTTTGTTATGTAGATAATGAGTAAGGGGAAATCTCCTCATGAAGAAATGTACCAATAGTCTAGTACACTTGGACTACCCAAGAAAAAATGGAGAGTTAGTAAAAAGCCTACTCTAAGTGAAAACACTCAATAAAAAAAAGTTTGCAAGCACAATAGAAGCCATTAGATAGGCATTCAAGAAGGCTCGAAAGGAGCTTGAGAATTTTAAAATGGACCATGCGCTTGTGGAATCAGAGGATTCAAGTCTATTTAAATCCATAAAAAAAGGAGGTTAGTATCTTTGATCTACCAAAATGGGAAGTTTTGTAGATCATTGATAGGGCCTCCATATCCACTTTTGTTCAAAGGCTACTGGTCTTAGGAAGGGTGGGGCTAAAGGGAAGCCACCCTTATAGATTATAAGAGCACTTAACTCACTATCACTATTAGATGAGACCATTTGCAAGGCGTTATATTGGATGCTCATTGAGGCATAACTTGATGTCTAAATACATTGTAGAAAAGCTTGGCCTTCAACCATCAACACGAGCCAACTTCAAAATGACATTGGCAATTTAGAGTAGAGTAAGACCCTTGGGGGTGGTTGCATGAGTTTGAATTAAGGTAAAAGGTAACATCTTCACTTAGGACTCTATTGTATTAAGATTACCACAACTAGATGGAGGCTTTCATCTATTGATTGGAAGACCCTAGCTAAGGCATGATAGTGTTTTAGATGATTGGGGCAAGGATATTATGTGGGTAGAACATCAAGGAAGCGAGTTCAAAGAGATCTATTTGAAAGAAGGACCAAATAACGATGGAGAAACAAGCATGATGCAAGCAATTGGCATTTGTATGGAAAAAGAGATGAAGGAGAATTTAGGATTGGATATGGATGAGGAAGAGGATTTTTGGCATGGTTGCAAGTAGGTAACTCAATTTCTTGCTATGGATTTTTCTAGATGAGATAGGTAAAGAATTTTATGAAGAAAAAGAGGATACCATGCGAGTTTCTAGATTGCGCGAGCCTATGAGAGGCCATGGAAGAGGGAAGGAAAGAACTTTGAAGAGTAACATAGATGAAGTTGATTCATGAAGCAAGAAGGAAACTACCTACAAGACAAAGCAATCTAGTGAAGAAACGTCTTTTCTAGTTCATGACGTTTTTGCAGGTGGATGCAAGAAAAGGAAGAAAAAAAAGTGATATTCAAAGTGCTCCTACATATGACACTAATATTATGTGGGAAAATTTTATGGAAGATCCTCGGGACAAAGAAGAACTTCTAGACACATTGATGGATAGGAAGTATGTCAAAGAAAATCAACTAGGCAACAAGGATAATTATCATCCTACATTGGTGGCCACATGTTTATGGAACTATTCTTCTTTTATGAAAATGTATGCAGATGTATTTTCATGGGACTATAGGGATTCAGAAGGAGTATTTGGATGTTTTGGGGAACATAGGATTTCACTGATAGAAGGACCCAAACCACTAAGGGGGAAAATCTATAGATTGAATCCAAAGTATGATGAAGCTCTCAACGAAGAGATCCAAATAATGGAGGATGCCATAATTATTCTTCCTATGGAGCATTTAGAGTGTCTTTATCCCATGTTCATTGTGCCTAAAAGGAATATGAATAAAATCAAGATATGTGTGGAATTGACATACACTCTATATCTTCATTGATGGATTTTGTGGGTATAATTAGATATCCATCCATCATGAAGATCATGAACACAGATCTTTCATCATGCCATGGGGATATATGCTTATTTTAAAATGCTTTTTGGACTAAGAAATGCCCCAACAAATTTTAATAGAACTATCAACCTTATTTTTGGACCTTTGCTTTTGGATTCTTTTCATATCTTGATGGATGACTTTTCCTCCTTCTCAAGTACTTGCACTAGTAGTCCTATGGAAACCTGGGTGATCATTTGGTCCAATTATGATAGGCCTTAAATAGGTGCAAGGAAACAAAATTGAAGGTGAGTCCAGGCAAGTGTCACTTTCTAGTGATATTGGTTGACACAAAGCCATTCCATGATGAACTTGCATAGACTGAATGCCCAAATAGTGATGTGAATGCTTCAAATCACACATCTCAAATGAGGCATGCAAATCATACAAGGGACCCTTCTTGAATATGTGGTGTCTACCAAGGGTATGGTCCCTCACCGGCATAAATATATAGCAATATTAAACATACCAAGGCTTAGAGTGGTATGATGATATCAACGAGTATCTCAAAACAGGTAAGTAACCAAATAATAACCAATTTCCTATAGAGGAAGATTTTATCAATAAAGAGCAAGCCTTTTACATTTATGGAGGGCAAACTATCTAGATATGAAAGTGTCTATTTAATTAGGAAATGCATGGAAGAAGAGGAGGCAAGACACATTATTGAGGTGAAACATGAAAGACCAAGTGGTGGGCAACTCCTTGAATAGTTACTTCAAAGCTATGTCGCCCACACCCAATTTTCTGTGCTACTCATACATGATCAACATTCTAATGCCCAGTAGAGCCAAGGGAGAGTACCTCTGTGCTTCTTGAATTAACAGGAGAACATGAATTAAAGAGGTTCCAACTGACCATCAACTTAGTATGGGAAGCCCTCGACATGAAGGGCATGCATATTCTGATAGAGAAGGAAACCCTGATTCCTGGACGAATGAAGCACAAGGACCTCAACGAATTGAAGGATATGGTGGCCATGACTCCAACCATCGCTCTTCACTTACACACATCCATGTAGCATTTTGCCTTCCCCGCTCAAGAATGCTTTAGCATGCCACCAAAGAAAATGTGGTTCAGTTTGTATTGGGCAGAAACAGAGAGCCTGACCATCAATATGCCCCATTGGATCATCGACCAAATTCACCTCCCGCATCAGCGATGGAACAAGAAACAAAAGAATGTACTTCAAGGATGTTGCACACTTACCCGAATCATTTATAGGTGTTTGGCTTATGATGTACCCATCCAAGGAGCATTGGTATGGTCAAGAGTCAAGGAGTTCCAGAGAAGAACATCAACTACATGCCCACCATCAAAGAAAATGAGGAGAACCATTCAAATACGTTGTGCACAAGGAAGGGGTGCCACTCTCACACCAGAGGTGACACCACCTCAACATAAACGTGTTCGCCTGTTCACTATTCAATTACCCAGGCGGAGTACAGAGGGACCAAACCTCGTCTTCCCTCCTATTCCTTCTGAATCAAAATTTTCATAGGGCTATACTTTGGAGGACTTAACCAATGAAGAAATTGGTAGAATGATCAATGAAGCAAATCTCGATAGTGAGGAAGACCAGACAAGAGTACCGCACACGACTAGACAAGAGTATGGAGACTCCAGCCCCTACCTGATCTGAAGTAGTAGAAGTAGATGAAGATGAAGAAGTAACCAACGAAGGAGAATCAGATGAAAAGCATGACCACGAGTAGGAGGTAATTCAAGAGCTTGTGGGAGCAGTGGCCTACACTGCACAAATCAAGAGACTATACGAGACCATGAAGAGAGTTCAAGAGCATCACCAAATCTCATTAGAGACAGGGAAATTACTGATGAGCCAAATGTTAGGAGAGGAAGGGGTAGATCAACTATTCATCAACTCTCTGAACCTTCATGCTGACGCACTTGGGCTTGATGAAGCCATTCACTCAGCCATGGCTCACATTCGTCGCTTCGAACAACGAGTACCTACATGCCCTGCTCAATGTGGAAAACAAATTCATATAGATGTTTCGGCACCGATTGACACCACCCACACTGAAGAATACTATGATGCACCCGTGTCACCACCTTTCAGACCCTCGCCTCAAAACCCACCCCCTTCACCTAACATTGCACTACAAACTCCTTCTCATGACAACACCACCATAATCACCACCACCATTGAACCCATTATCATGACCATCTCATCGTCATTATTACATTCAGGAGCCATAGAAGTGGTAAACATGACTATCGGCTAACATCTTATTTCTGATGGTACAAGATTTCCCTATCCCTCTGGTACCCAACTAGGATGGGCTGCCCAACCCAGGTTCACAACACTTTTCACAAAGATGACGTCCACTGCACCTACCGTCCCTAAATACATGGTAGCACACACTTTTGATCATATGGACACATCACCACCCACTGCACCACTCCCTCCATTCCCACTACCACAATCTCCCATTCCCCCTCCACCCACATCACCTCTTATTTCCACTACATTCACCACACCTCCCCTCATTCCCATTCCCCCTGCATCATCCATCTTCCCAACATCTATGCATGTAAATAATATTTTTTCTACACTACATCAATGTATATATCATTTGTAGAATGAATATCATACTTTGGAAGATCGTCATTGTGACATACTTGTGGAACAACAACAATTGCACGAGTGGCTGACAACCTTAGAAGAAGAGAACGCCACACTTAATCAATCCTATACTACTCTAGAGCAAGCCCGCCCAACCTTATTGGTAATCCTCGACAATCAGATTCTCAAGTCATTCAAAAACTAGAAGTTGTAATTGAAGTTCAACAAGCCGATAATATCATATTACATCGTAATCTGGCACTATTGCGGAAGCATATGGCAAGTGCTCTAGAGGAGAATAAACGACTTCAAAAGCAAAATGAAGAGAATCTAGAAGCGGAAATGGAAGGCTCTCCTCAAGAGATACATCTAGAAAAGTTGAAGGCTATTCCTTTGGACACAGTGAGAACCATCCTTGATACATATGTTGATCTTCTTGAAGCACATGATGCCTTGGAAAAAGAGTAGGACACCCTCCACCAACAGCTAAGGGCACAAGAAGAGCAAACGAGAGTCACAAATTCTATATCAACTACCGAAGAGGTGGATGCACTCAAAGCACAGTTTGCAGAATTATAGAGTAAACTACTTCAATACAAAAGAAAACCCTCCCCCATTAAAAAACCAGAACCTGAAGAGTTGGTACCCATCCAACTGGATTAGTCATATGAGGAACCTTATGTACCCATGCCCATGCCACAAGGTCAACAGACAAGTGAAGGAATCAAAGCAAGTTAAAGAATGAACAAAATCTAAAGCAATTGTAATCTGTTTTGAGTAATCAAAGCTTCTATTGGACCACTCTTTGTTCTACCTGTGTGCCCGTGTGTGTATGTGTGTGTGTGAGTGCATGTTTTTTGGGAGAGCAAGTTAAAGAATGAGCAAAATCTAAAGCAATTGTAATCTGTTTTGAGTAATCAAAGCTTCTATTGGACCACTCTTTGTTCTACATGTGTGCCCGTGTGTGTATGTGTGTGTGAGAGTGCATGTGAGTGTGCTTCTCTTCCATCACTTGTACATCAGTTTCTTGAGGTCTTCATACCATCCTCATGACTTCCCGGATTGACAAGTAAAGGAGGTGATGCTTACGCTTGAGCTACAGCAGGTCATTTGTTGAAGATGTCAGTGCTTCCTCAACAATGGAGGATCAATTGAAGTTTCTGAATTCTTGTCTTAGCAACAAACATGTGCTTATGATTTTGGATTCACCAATAGGAAATCACATCAAAACCCAAGTGATTAAAGATTTTGCAGGCAACTTCGAAGATATTATTAGTCCTGGTGAGGTACATATGGTATGTGATGAAGCAAGTGTTAGTACTAGAGCATACACTGCACTATACAATCTTTTGAAACAGGCTCTACAAAAAAAGGTATTTTCCAAAGTATCTCTGATGAAGAAGATGACCAATAAGGATTTAGCCAATACTCTTGGAAATTACCTGCATATAGAAGATGTTATACCTGCATCCATTCATCATTCATCTACATCAAAGAAAGAGTTGAAAAACTCTTCTAGAAAGGGATTCATCTACACAAAGTACAACAATATATTTATCAATTTGGATAGGCTTCAAAAGGAAATGGTTAAATTTGACAAATCCAAAATTCAAGGTATATCCATTGTTGTGATAATAAGATTCATAGTTTTTTTTATTAATATAATGTTTGTACTTTGATGTAGATGTGGTTCCAAACTAAAGTTTGTATTGAAGCTAGACGAATGTCAAATCATAAAGGGACGATGTATGGAGAGACTTAGTGTGACACTCATGAATGGAGCTATGGCCCATGCCATTATTGGTGAACGTGAAGCGCCTACCCATCACTTTACATATAGTGCTCAATCTGAGAAAGATATATGGTCATTAGGTGCTATTGAAGTACTTTAAGAATCCAATGATGTTCTTACATGGATTTTCAGTACGACC